>ML777519.1:941229-996569 GCA_009831015.1 Picea engelmannii
TATGTCAGGTGCCTAATACATTGTATGCACCAGAATAAAGTGAGCACTCTTCGTCAGAGTGTCTACTACTACAAAAATCGAGTCATTTATCCTTGCCGTCAGTGGCAATCCAACAATAAAATCCATCGAAATAACTTCCCATTTCGATTCCAGAATAGCATGCAGTTGAAGTAGTCCTTCCGGGTGTCTATGTTCAGCCTTTACCTGCTGACACTCGAGACATCTAGCCACAAAGTTGACTATGTTGTCCTTCATTCCCTTCCAGAAGAATAAGGGTTTAAGGTCTGCCCTCATCTTCGTGACTCCTGGGTGAGCCATGCAAACTGCTCTATGAGCCTCGCTCAGGATCAGCATCCTCAATTCGTCGTTTGGTGGTACGTAAATCCAACCTCTAAACCTCAATAAACCATCGCTATCAAATGAATATCCCTCATATCGTGGTACCATCATTGTGTTTTGTCCGATGAAATCCTTGACTTCTTTGTACCAGTCATCGTCACGCTGTAAAGTGAGAATCTTCTCACGTAGATTCATCTGAAGAGGCAACACCAAAAAGATGCGTGGCCTCTGACTCAAAGAATCCGCCACTCGGTTCACTGTTCCCTTTATGTAAGTAATCTTGAAGTCGTACTCGCTAAGCAATTCCAACCAACGCCGTTGTCGCGCGTTCAGGTCACTTTGCGTGAATATGTGTTGTAGTACACAATGATCAGTCTTTAATTCAAATTTTCGTCCAACAAGGTAGTGTCTCCAAACCTATAAGGAATAAATGATGGCTAACAACTCCAAATCGTGCGTCGCATAATTCTCCTCATGCCTTCTCATTTTTCTTGAAATGTAAGAAATCACTCATCCGTCTTGCATCTTTCTCTGATACCATATGTAACATGCCTTCTTCATTACGACGACAACTCTGAGAACAGGAGCAATTTTTTTTTCGTTTAAGGTGTGTGCGCGTGTGGAAGTAACAAACACACTTGAATCTACGTCGCCAATCGACAACCAACAAGACGCAACCACGAGGTTCAACACAAGAGGAATGAAGGCACACAATGAGTATCTGCAACAATATATGACCCTAGGCATAAGGCGCACAATACAAACATTAAGACATACTGGGGTTGCACAGTAAGAACACAGAGGGAAGAATCCATGGTGTTAGGGTTACTATTTCTGCACAGGAAAGCAGGGCGTTTAGTCTTATGTCTTCTTGAAAGAAGATTAGACAGGCTCTTGGCCGGCTGCTCAAGAAAAAACTAGTAACCCGACCTAGAACAAGACGCAGGCAGGACGAACACAACAAGACGATCTCGACATATCACAGTGACAACAAGAAAAAAAATGCCTCTAGACATAAGGCGTAAAACTAGCAGTTGTAAGCAGAGAATGACACCAGGTGTTAAGTACAGTACATACACAGATGGAAGAATCCAATAGTAGAGTTTACTATTTCTGCACAGAAAAGCAGGGCTTTTAGTCTTATGTCTTCTCAAAAGAAGATTAGATAGGCTCCTGGCCGACTACTCAGGAAGAAACTAGTAAATCTTTTAGGGAGTCGCAGTAGTGGAAATTGTGCCTTTAAATAGCCCGAGACTACTGATACGGCTCAGGATTCTTTACACCAAAAATCACACACGCAGACATATATACTAAGGATACAAGGAGGTGTCTATATATCCCACCCGACACAATAGACCAAGCTACTATCTGATTACAATCACGTACAACATAAACAAGATGAACAATTACGCCCCTTACGGAAGGCGCGTGACTAAAGGACTCCGCCCAACCCTTCCTTGGATGCGTCTGTGCATACCAAGAAGTCTGCGTCCATGTCAGGGACCTTTGGTATCGGCGTCGTTGTCAACAACTCTTTAAGCCTCCGAAACACTTCCGCGCATTTTTCTGTCCAAACAAACTTCTTTCTTTTCTTCTGCAATTCCGTGATCAGGTTTGCTATCCTCGAAAATCCCTCAACAAACCGTCGATAGTATCTTGCTAAACCCATAAAACTACGCACTTCTGTGACATTAGTTGGCGCAGGCCAGTCCATAATAGCCTCAACCTTGGTTGGATCCACGGCGATACCTTTGTCGGAGATGACATGCCCTAAGTAGTGAATCCTCAATTGATAAAAAGAGCATTTGGACAGCTTCCCATATAATTTGTGTTCTCGTAAACATTGTAGTACCAAGTACAAGTGCTCGTCATGCTCCTCCGTCATCCGAGAGTATATTAGAATATCGTCAATGAATACTTGGATGAACTTGTCCAAGTACTCGCGGAACATCCCGTTCATCAAACTCATGAAGACCCCTGGGGCGTTTGTCAGTCCAAAAGGTAAAATAGTAAACTCATAATGTCCAAATCTCGTCTTAAAATCGGTCTTAGGGACGTCATCCTCCTTGATCCGTAACTGGTGATATCCTGATCGCAAATCGATCTTGGAGAACATCGTCGCACCCTTCATTTGATCGAACAGATCATCAATTCTTGGTAAGGGATACTGATTTTTGATCGTAGCCTTGTTCAGTTGATGGTAGTCAATGCCAAGCCTCCACAATCCATCCTTCTTCCAAATGAAAATAACTGGTGCACCCAACGGTGACACACTAGGGCGTATCAGTCCCAGGTCCAGCAACTCCTTCAGTTGCATTTTCAACTCTTGCAACTCTGGGGTCGACATCCGATAAGGAGTTCTTGTTATCGGTTCCATCCCTAGTTTCAGGTCTATGGTAAACTCCAATTCTCTTTCTGGTAGCATCCCAGACAACTCCTCTAGAAATACGTCCGCAAACTCCTTCACCAACGGAAGGTGTTCTAGACCTTCTGCTACTCCCTTTTTGTTTAGTGCAAGGATTGCATAAAGCTTGCCCCCTTGCGCATACTCTTCCGTAACTGTAAGGAAGAGACGAACCTCAGGGATACTCCCTGGTTCCATCCTACAATCACCCGTCTCTGTCCTTCATCATCGATCAAGCTAAACCATTTCGTCTTGTAGTTGAGTATCACCTCATGTGATTCCAACCAATCCATACCAATCATGACATCATAAGACCCTAAGATCATGACGTACAAGTTGACCCTTGTGACAAACTCTCCCAGGTTAAGGGTACAACCCGTAACCTTTCCTCCAACCTTCTGTTTGGCTCCAGAAGACATCTCTACGAAGCTAAACTCGTCCTGTTTGACTGCCTTGACCTTAATCCATTTTAGTGTTGCACCAGAAATAAAACTCTCAGTAGCACCTGGGTCTATCAAAATACTAAGAGTCTGGTCAGCGATAGTACCTGTCGTCTCGAGCACTGTCGACTGGTGCTCTGCCTGGTGGTTATTCACCACTGCGTGAATCCAATGGGCCTTGCCCATATCTCCCACTGTAGTCGGTCCGGCTGATCCGGACGCTCTGGTCCTCTCCACAGGATAGTCGCGCTGGTAGTGTGGCTCCCCACATGTCCAACACCCCTTGTTCGGCCCAGTATTCCTGGTACCCGAGGTAGAAGATGACTGCCCGCTAGCCTGGAACCCTGGTCTATTCTGTTGAACAGGCCTAAACTACTGTTGCTGCGGGGGACGCTGCTACTGCTGCTGTGGTCCTCGATAAGGTGTCCACTGCTGAGGCGGTGGTCATCGAGTTGTAGTGAACGTGGATCCCCTCTGGAAGCCATGATGTCCCCGCGTATGCCTCGTTGGTGTCTGGTGCTGTGGCATTCTAGATGAACCCTGTCCTGCAGGTCTCGCTGGAGTCCTGGTCTGACCCCCGCTATTAAGCTCCTCCTCTGCTATGAGGGCCTTTTGGACAGCATCGTGCAAGGTTTGAGGCATCAGAATCCTAACCTTTGCACGTAGGCTGCAGTTAAGGCCAAACACGAACCGGTTGACCTTGAGCTTCTCAGTGTTGAGGTGCGGAGCATACCGGAGCAGCTCCATAAAACGTGCCTCGTACTCGGGCACCGTACGACCTCCCTGTCGTAATGCGTTGAACTCATTAAGTTGGCGCTCAATGAATTCCTCTGAAAGATACCTCTCTCGGAACCGTTCCTCGAACAGTTCCCATGACACATCTTCAACGACCATGTTTAGCTACGGCAGGAGCGTCTTCCACCAGAGAAGAGCACTACCCTTCAGTTGAAAGACCGTCATGCAGACCTTCATGTTGGAGGTATAATCACGAAGTGCGAAGCACATCGCCATATTCTCCAACCATGCCTCGGTGGCTGCACCGTCTGGGGCACCAAATAACTCGAGAAATTTCACCTTCTCAAGTTCACGATGAATGCTACTTGTAACGGCCAGTGCACGCGGCGGAACCTCAGCAGGTTTCGGCGCCCTAGCCTCGTCTCTGTCCAATCGGCTGATCAGCGCCTTTGACATGCGCTGAAAAGATCTCATCATCCCCACGACATCGGCATCTGCGATCTACTCCTATCCGAGAACCTGCTCGCCTCCCTGGGGGTTAGACCCCTCAGGTGTGGATGCTACTAGAGGCGTCACGCCTCCTCCCCTAGCACCCCATCGTCTGCCTCCGCGACGTCCCCTAACCATGATTACCTGCACACACCAATCAACTGAATCAGCAACAGAATAATCAAATATAATCATGTCAACGAAAGCCGTAGCGAATCCCAAGTCGCAAGTCAAATCGGCTATGATACCATATGTAACATGCCTTCTTCATTACGACAACAACTCTGAGAACAGGAGCAATTTTTTTTTTTTTTAAGGTGTGTGCGCATGTGGAAGTAACAAACACACTTGACTCTACGTCGCCAATCGACAACCAACAAGACGCAACCACGAGGTTCAGCACAAGAGGACTGAAGGCACACAACGAGTATCTGCAACAATATACGACCCTAGGCATAAGGTGCACAACACAAACATTAAGACATACTGGGGTTTCACAGTAAGAACACAGAGGGAATAATCCATGGTGTTAGGGTTACTATTTTTGCATAGGAAAGCAGGGCGTTTAGTCTTATGTCTTCTCGAAAGAAGATTAGACAGGCTCCTGGACGACTTCTCAGGCAGAAGCTAGTAACCCGACCTAGAACAAGACGCGGGCACGACGAACACAACAAGACGATCTCGACATATCACAGTGAAAACAAGTAAAAAACTTCCCCTAGACATAAGGCGTACAACTAGCAGCTCTAAGCAGAACACGACACCAGGTGTTAAGTACAGTACAGACAAAGATGGAAGAATCCAACAGTAGAGTTTACTATTTCTACACAGAAAAGCAGGGCTTTTAGTCTTATGTCTTCTCGAAAGAAGATTAGACAGGCTCCTGGCCAACTGCTCAAGAAAAAACTAGTAAATCTTTTAGGGAGTCGCAGTAGTGGAAACTGTGCCTTTAAACAACCCGAGACTACTGATACGGCTCAGGATTCTTTACACCGAAAATCACACACGCAGACATATATACTAAGGATACAAGGAGGTGTCTATATATCCCACCCGACACAACAGACCAAGCTACTATCTGATTACGATCACGTACAACATAAACAAGACGAACAATTACGCCCCTTACGGAAGGCACGCAACTAAAGGACTCCGACAACCAACCGAATTTTGACATTATTTAAATGAACAACAACCCTCATGTACTATCTCCGAGTAATCTGTTGTACCTGAATCAAGGTTATTACCCACATAAGTTATTAATACCAATGAAAATTACAATAACACTGCCATGAATTATTAAACACCTTTCATTTATCTCACATATCCGGGCAATGATTTTACAATTACAATACCTCGTATCTACTGCATCCACTATATTACAATGACCTTACGAGATAACAACATTTCAAAATAAACAAGAGGATCCCACTATTCGGTGTCATTAATGATCATAGTTTCCAATAATGATGCGATAATACCCTAAGTGTAAGTAACCTCATATTGAAAATAACCATTACGTAGTATTTAAAAAAAAACAATATCTCAAGTAACCATACTTAATTGACAATATTCAAAAGGACAAGATTTGAAAATGACAAAATAACAATATTAAAAATGACCATACTTATAAATAACCACAGTTAGAAGGGTCAGTAAATAGAAATAACATCATCTTACATATTATTGGTGACCTTAAAACCTACCATGATACTACCATATAGTATTGGCCATTAAAACAACCCAACTCCAATAATGTCCCATGCTTGCTACCATCCTTACATTGATGTTACGAGGCTTTGCAATTAAACTAATTAACCATGCTACTATCCAGCAATTCAGTTATGCAACCATTAAATAATTAAAACTTAATGAACCATTTAATAACAATATCATTCCCTTTAAATATATTGCAGTCATTACATTCACTGGAATATATAATTCTCAAGCTTTTAGGAAGGAAGAAAGACAGAACTAATTCCATACTAGTAATGCAAGCCAGCTGTAAACAAAGAAAAACCACTCACGTTCAAGATTATATTAATATTATACATTGATGACGGAAAGGCAGAACTGTGTGGCTGAAGAATGTGACAGTAAGGTTATAGAGTGGTTGAAGAAGCTAGTTGCCTAGTTATAATAACCCATTTGTTGTTGTAACTTATATTTGTTAAAAATTTAAAAGTGCGTTGTCATAACTGGGGTTATGTTATGCAATGCTTTTTAATTATTGTTGTAGGTTAACCTATACTTTAAATAATAGGCTAATCGTTGTCAATAAAGGGTTATGGTGTAGTTACACATGCAGGATTAAAGAATAGTAAAAACCGCAAATCCTTCTATGCCCAGCACATGTAATGACTACCACAATAAAAAAAATAAACGTCCAAGATATGAAACAAAACGCAGACCATTAAACCATTGAAAACACAAATAGAAACGCCCCATTTATATTCTATTAAGACGCAGACAGCTAAACATTGAAAACACAGATCAAACGCCCAATTATGTTCCAGGAAGACGCAGACCATTAAACGTTTAAACGCAGATCAACACCTAATTTAACAGTATACATATACGCCCCATAACAGTGGAAAAAACACCCAGTAACAGTGCAAATCGCCTAATATACAGTAAAAATGCAGATCATTATGTAAAACACTGTTCAAAATGCCCAAATGTCATTTAAGAAAAAAACGCAGATCATTAAGCCTTTAAAAATCAGATCTAAATGCCCAAAGACCTCAATAAACCACAGGTCATTAACGCATTTAAATTCAGATTAAAAACGCCCAAAGATATTAATAAAACACAGGTCATTCACGCATTTAAACTCAAATTAAAAACGCCCAAAGATATCAATAAAAAACAGAGCATTAGCGCCTTTAAAACTTAGATCAAAATGCCCAAGGACCTCAATAAACCACAGGTCATTAAAGCATTTAAACTCGGATTAAAAATGCCCAAAGATATCAATAAAACGTAGATCATTAACGCCTTTAAAACTCAGATCAAAATGCCCAAGGACGTACATTCTTCTCATGGCTAGAATGCAGCAATAACAGTCTCAGACAATTGCCAGAATACGACCAATATTCATCTCAGCTAAATGCCAGAATGCAATGATAACTAATAAAGACAAATTTCAGCATACCATGACAGCAATTCCAAACATCTACCCCAACAAAAGTTTCCCAGAACACTATCACTGTAGCATACAAAAACGAACCACCATAGCTGACGCAACATATTAATATAATGCATCATAACTGCATAAGAGAATAACTAGACAGTCTACTCTACCAGAAATAAATTCATACTGTTGTCTCTCGCCCACTTCAGATGACATCCCGCGCTCTGTGTCGCTCCCACTCGCTGACCACAGAAGGCTCACCGGTACCTCCCAGCCAATTACTAGGGGTACTCTGCTTCCCCCTTAGCCCCCCGAGCCGCAAAGGGGCCACACAAGATCCAGATATAAGACTAGCTTCTCAGCTCGCCTCCAAGACTGAGCTACCACTCCAATACAGCTGAGATAAACCCAACTCCTCACAAGCAATCCGTCAAGCCACAATCCGGTAGCGTAACGTTACGCTAACTGTTCTCTCCTTCTTCCTCCAATTTCCCCTTTTTTTATAGAAATTTCAGACCCAACTACTTTCCTAAATCATTATTAATTTAATTTTTAATGACAATCCTCTAAAATTCTCTGCCATCCAAGTGTCACTCATCCCTATGGTTCTCCAAAAATTAATTTCTTTTTAATAATTAAAAGACTCAATTCCCTCACCCCCCCAAAAATCGCTCCTTAAATTACTCCTAGGGTTCCTAGATCCCCTCTCATGCTTTTAATAACATTCCTAAAATGAAGTTGTTGATTTTTAGTAACTCCTTAATTGCTGATTCCTTTTAGCTTTTTACCCTAGGTCCCCTACTTTCCATTATTAAGTTTCCTTTATTACAAGTTTCCTATTTCTATTATTTATTTCTCTCATTTTTTTTAAATTTTTTTATTTTTATTTTATTTTATTTTATTTTTATTTTTAAAACCTAAAAAGATAAATGCACTCATTAAACCTTTCATTGTATTTCTAAAATCCTAACTTTTATACTCCCACAATTTAATTAGTTTTATTTCTTCTTTATCATTTAAAAACCAAGGGTTTCAATTAATTTATCTCCCTCATTACTTTACCCCCTTTACTTTTAAGAAGACTTTAATTAACACCTAGGAGGGTTTTAGTTACGCCCTTATGTTTATTTTTGTAGGATCTTTTCTTAGGTCTTGTCAAAATTTTATCTTAGAGATGTTTTAAATTTTGGTTTAGATTGAACTGGGAGACAATTAATTAGGGGAGGCATTGTAAGAATTTATCAAGCTTTAAGGTCTTAGGGTCATCTAGGTGTTCTCACCATCATCATCAGTGCGACGTGCCCTTCAGGACGCACTACTTCTCCAAGGGAGACACTCACCTCATTTTCCTCTATGGCACGACGTGCCCTTCAGGATGCACCATGTGCTCCAAGGGTGCCACTCTCCCACTTGTGTTTCTTTTGCGCGACATGCCCTTCAGGATGCACCATGTGCTCCAAGGGTGCCACTCGCCGACTTGACGGTTTGGTAGAAATATATAACCCCTGGAGTCAACACTCCGCCAGGTGAACTTGTGGGAGACTAAGGGATCTAAGGAATAAGGCCCCCGCCTTATTGCATGCCCCTTAGAATCATCGTGAGCGACTATCGCAGTCTGCCCTCACGACATTGTGGATCCTCTTGAACTAGGTAATCGTTAACCTACAGTTCGAGCCACGACGGGAGTGCTAGTAGGTTGTGGCAGGGCTGCTGTCCACACCTCTCCCTCAACCTATCTAGAAATCATGTGTGGCCCCTTTAATCCATATGTGATTCTTGGTCGGCAAGCTATCGTCAGCTTGCATCATCAACCATCATGTCAGATCATGTCAACAACAATCATAAAATTAATAGCATATCATAAAAACAAAGCAATATCACCGTAAATGAACCAACCCAAATAGCCCACTCCCTGACTCAATCCGGAGTCCAAGGGAGTTCCATCGATGCCTCTACATCCTCAAGGTCCGACACCCTGCATACTCAATGAAACTAAGTCAGCAACACATGTCTACATCAAAGTAGTAAAAACATCCTGTCATCTAACTTAACGCATCATAATGAAGGAAAAGGTTTTATCATCATAAAAATCCAGATCACTTGCGAGCAAGTGTCCTCAAAGAATAAGTTTTGTAAGTGCGCCGGAGCGGGATGTTACAAGATACACACTTATGGAATAGGGAAAAGTTGAAGTGATGCACTGATACTATTTTCAAATTCTCACATTATATAGAAGATAATTTTAGAATAATATACTATTGATATTATTATATGCCACTTGTATTTTTATTTAAGACAATTATAACAAATAATTTATATTGTTTTTCAAAAGGTGTAATAGTTGTGGAACTCAATCATAAATTAGAGTATGATTCTATATTGATTCTGGATATCAATATGTAGCATTGTCAATAGTGAAAAATTGGAAGTGAAATGAAATATAAAAAATTGAGAATTTTGATATTTTACTTACATGTCAACAATGCATTATGTCTCCATCATAGTATGCCATTTCTCTCTATAGTTTTCAATGTCTCATGTTATTCATATGTCTCATGTTATTTAAAACCCTCTTGTAGTTAGTGTGAATCAAGATGTATGAATACGTGTGGTCCTATGAAGCTCATTTCATCAATTAGAATGCATTTAACATGTTTCAATTCTTCTTGAAAAATACCAATTGCTTGACCATGCAAAGGATTGAAACCTTTAATAGGAATTCATAGGGTGGAGTGAATTGTTGAAAAAACATATATTTAAAGCACTAACGATAGTATGTGCAAGTAGAAGTAATGATGAAGTAATTGTATTGATATCTTGTGGAAAGATAAGTATGTGGACACTCTATTTATACTAACCACCTCGAGCATGTCCTTCGTATATGCACATATACAGAAGCGCACATATACAAAAGCCACCTTATGTATATGCATGCTTCCATATAAGCGCATATAAATAAGTTTTCGTCCATAAACACAAATTTATGGAAGTCTATCTCCGTATATGCACGCTTCTGTATATGCGCATATATGCTGACCACTTCCATATATGCGCATTTATGGAAACACACATATATGGAAGCCACCATTATGGAAGTGGTCGACTTCTATATATGCATCGCCCATATATGCACATTTATGGAATCTGTCATCCGTATATGCATGCTCCGTATATGTGCATATACAGAAGCCACCTTCCGTATATGCGTGCTTCCACATATGCACATATACAAAATTTTTCTTCCTTAAATGCACATTTATGGAAGTCGATCTTCATATATGCACGTTTTCTTATATGCACATATATGCTCACCACTTCCATATATGCATATTTATGGAAGCATGCATATATAGAAGATGTCATTATGGAAGTGGCCAACTTCCGTATATGCGTCGTTCATATATGCACATTTATGGAATCTACCATCCGTATATGCGCATATATGGAAGCGTTCATATATAGAAGCCACCTTTCGTAAATGCATCATCTGTATATGCGTGCTTCCATATACGCGCATATACATAAGTTGTTGTCCATAAATGCACATTCACGAAAGTCGGCCTCCATATATGCATGTTTCCATATATGTGCATCTACATTGAACACTTTCATATATGTGCATTTATGGAAGAAAACATATACGGAAGACACCATTATGGAAGTGGTCGGCTTCCATATATGCATCGTCCATATATGCTCATTTATGGACTTCGTCGTCCGTATATGCACATATATGGAAGTGTGCATATACGAAATCCACCATTCGTAAATGTGTCTTCCATATATGCATGCTTCCATATATGCACATATACAGAAGTTGCCATATGTAAATGCACATTTATGGAAGTCGGCCTCTTTATATGCACACTTCCATATATGCACATATATGCTAACCAATTTCATATATGCGCATAAATGGAAGCACACATATATGGAAGAAAGCATATATGGAAGGTGCATATGCAAAATCACGCATATACGAAAGCCATCATCAATATATGCATCGGTTTTATATGCACATATACGAAAGGTGCATATACGGATGACACATATATGGAAGGTGCATATATAAAAATAAATTTACGGTAATCCAAATGCATCTTCCATATATGCGTGCTTCCATATATGTGCATTTAAAGAAGTTTTTGTCCATAAATGCACATTTATACAGAAGTGATCATTTACGGAAGGTGCATATATGAACGATGCATATACAAAAGGTGTATATATAGAAGAAATTTATGGTTATCCAAACACATCTTTCATATATACATACTTCCATATATTCACATTTAAGGACGTTGTTGTTTGTAAATGCACATTTATACGTGCATTTATATTCGTCGTCTGTATATGCGTATATATGGAAGACGCCATTATGGAAGTGGTCAACTTTCATATATGTGTCGTCCGTATATGCATATTTATAGAAGTTTTCATCCATATATGCACATATATGAATGACCACATATATGGAAGGTGCATATATGAATGGCGCATATACTGAAGGTCCATATACAGAAGAAATTTACTATAATCTAAATGCATCTTTCGTATATGTGTGCTTCCATATATGAGAATTTAAGGAAGTTTTCGTTTGTAAATGTACATTTAGACGTGCATTTATATGCATCATTCATATATGAGCATATATAGAAGTCGTTGTCCATATATGTGTTGTTTGTATAGGAAAACATTATTCACCATGCACTAAGCCAATGATTGGCTTAGTGCATGTTTTCCTAGGTACTAAATAATACAGGTGCAGTTTATGCAGTTTTCATGCCTATCGAATTTTGATGGTGATGCCTTAGTCATCCATGCAAACTTTGACAAATCCATTTCAGGCAACCCTCACTCAGTGCGGTCCCACTGGAAACTCAGCTAACAACTGCCCTTATCACTGCCTTAATTTCCTACTAACGCAACTGGATCCTTGACATAGATCTACTATCCTTTCTCTTTAATATTTTCTACCAACCATTTCGCTTTAATATTTTCTACCAACCATTTGCATCTGACTCATTCAAGGAAGAACTACTTACCATTAATAAGGCTTGCATTTATTATCCAATGACCACTTCCACTCTATCAGCAAGAAATTTGGGAGATCTAAGCCATAATTAATCAAGAGATTCAAGTGGTTGTCCTTTTTAATTAGAATTAGGTTTAGGGACTTAACAAAGACCACCAATGTCTCTTTTCTTCAAATTAATGTTCGATATGACTTCAAGGGGAAATTTCTAATGTATATAGCTAGAAGGAACAATAAGAAATGAGATATGTGAATATATCTTAGACAAATTTAATCTTGTAAACATTTTACCCTTTACAAGAGTAGGAAGGGATAAAAAGGTACAAATTCCTAATTAAAAAACGAATATTATATAAATATAAAGTAAGAGAAGATTTTACACTTTTATTTAAAGGTAAATTTTAACTTGTAACATTAAACAAAATGGTTTTTATGAGGGATTGGAATTTGTACCTTAAAAATATTTATGAATCCCTCAATATTCGAGCAACATTCAAACCCTTATTATAAAGAAAGAGGGTTTTACTATGGATGACATTAAGTTCGGGGTTAAAAGTCTAACAAAAGATAAATATAAGGACATCGAAGGATATCAAGTAGAAATTCTAAAAATTGTAAGCTATATTCTCATTCTCTGATTCATAATATTCTCGATCTGGAAGTGAAGTAGAGTTTCCCTAGACCATGGAATCAAATCCTGATTATTCTTATTTTTAAAACTAGTGACTAAAAATGACCCCTTAAATTAAAGTACCATTATGATTAGTCCTCTTCTAGCAAATCTATATGGAATTATTCTAGAAAAGATGATTAGCATATGGTTAGAAAGTAAACTAAAAAGGGCTAAAGGGTAAGTTAGTTAGAAGAAATAATTCAACTACTGACCACATACTTAAACTTAGGATTGTCATTGAAGAAAGTCAAAATAATAAAATCATTATTCTATATTTCTTTCTTGACTTCATTAAATCTTTTGATATAGTGCCTAGAAATAACCCTTGGAATATATTGGAAGATCTAAAGGTTCCTTTTGAGTTGAGAGCTACTATGATAAGGTTGTAGGAGAAAACTATTGCTAAGTGAAATAATAGTGAGGGTTGGTTAGAAGATATTAATTATAATAAAAGAGTTAAGCAAGGTGATGAAAATAGTTTTCTTCTAGTTAGGTGCCCCTTTGACCTTGGCAAGCAACTAAGAAATATCAAATATTTATATTCTAGCACTGGTGTATCAATAAATATAGATAAGACACATGTTATGATATTCAAATCTAAGAAGATCACTTATGCTAATTTTGTGTATGAAAACACAACTTAGATGGATTTCATTCATGCAAGTATCTTGATGTTGACCATCATCACAAGATTAACTAGAACCACAACATTGAGAAAAAGAACACTAGAGGATGAAAAACCTAATTTGGTCTTGAGAACAGTTGTAAACTAGTAGATTTATGAATTTGGGAAGAATAATACATTTCTTCTTGAGACACTTGGTACTCTAGTTATATGGATGTGAATTTTAGGGCTACAATATCTCTAGAGAATCTTGGAGGAAAATCGAGCTTATTTCAAAATAATTTTATAATTTATAATTGTAAAATTTAAAGAAATATACCCTATCAAATCCTCCTTTTAGAAGATTGTCTTACATCCATTGAGAGTATGGCTATGATTAAGTACCTAATCTACAAGAAAACATGAAAGACAAAATGTTTCCTATTATTGCTTCAAATTCCATACAATGACTTGCAACTTGAGAGAGGGTGGCATAAATAAGTTAATTCTTGGCTAAACCATTGGACAATAAAAGAAGAGTCCACTCTACATAATATTGATACAATTAAAAATACTATCTCGTAAAAATTTAAAGGGAAATTGTGGTGCAATGAAGAAATATAGAACAAGAGAAAAGTAATATACTACTAAGAGATCATTAACCCCAATGTAGAATATCAAACTTACCTTTCTTCTATAGCTATCCTAAGGGAAAAAAAAATCATAATTTCTAAAATAAGAATGAGCTTTCATTAAGCACAAGGGGTTAGTTGAACCATTTGTCACCAATGTTGTTGGGAATTTGGCTATCTCTATGATAGCAATTCCCCATGGGTGAGGTGCAATAGTCTACATCATTGGGTTTATTAGGTATGTCATCCATGAATGAGGGGAATCATCCCTTGGGTTTCCTCACAAGTTTTTCCTTGGAAAAGAAAGGAAATAACTCTCATGAGATTCATAGTGAAAATAAGTGTTAGATAAATCATGAAATGTTAGATTCATAGTAAAACTAAGTGTTAGATAAATCCTGAAATGTCATGAGATGAAATAATTTGTCATCTTTGCGATATTAAGAGGGTGGGGATGAAACGAACTTTCGATTAAAATATCCTTCATATACTTACATTAGATCTCAATTTCAAAATATTTGTAACAATACTAATTATTCATAACTTGTTACTTCATCAAAACCAAAGAGATTTAAGAAAACCTTTTTCCAATATTTTCAATTATAATAATAAAATATTAAAACAAATAATGGAAAAATAAAATAGATTATAAACATTAATTTTTCAGTAATAAAAGATGATTCAAAATCATTATAGAAAACCCATTTTTTTTTTTTACATAATTCCTTATTCAACACCACATCTTCAAAAGGGATAGGTAAAGGCGATGAAAGTTCTATGTGAAAGCTCACGTTGATATATCTACCAAAGAAACTACAAGTATAAAAAAAACAATAGTTGAATGCAATGACTATTTCTAAATTTTGAACATAAAAATATTCTATTACTTCACTTCGTTTTTATATAACATGATATTCCTACTTGTAAGGATGTCTACATCCCTCATATACAAATTTTAAATTGTATGTGAATAATAATAAAGAAAATTATTTTTATGTATATTGTATGTGAAAAACATTTAGAAAACATAATAGTAAAAAACATTGTTTATTCCTTCTTAAACATCTTTCCTTACATAATAACATTTATTTAAATTTTTAGTTTTTACATTTCCTCTCCTATTGTCTCATTCTTTTCTTTTCCTATCATCTCATGTTTATTCCTTCTTAATCGCTACAAAAGTACATACATTTATTTTTTTCAGATAGTTACAACCATGCATCAACAAATATGTTGATACTTTAACACACATTTTTTTCCTCTACTCCCATATTTATTATCCTTTAATTCCATTTGTATCCATTATATTTTACTTACTACATTCCTTGATTTTTTTTTCGTATGTGGTATTTCAGTTCCCTTGTACTTCCACTTTAAAAAAAATATATCAAAGCTATGGCATCTGCTTTGACAACAAACTTACTTACAAGGATTGGAAATAAAGAGCTTATTTGAAGTCCTATTATACAAATTATGGACTTTAAATTAACATTAGAAGACTTCTACTCAATATTCCTATCCGATGGAGCTAGTACATTGCGAAGTTTATTTTCCTCAACACTTCATCACTATTTCACTTCATATCAAATAGAAAAATGGTCCTTGGTTGAACTACATGACTTCACATATAGATCTATCGAAGATAAGAAGTGTATCTTCACTTTACCTTCTTTGCATGGCTCAAGCTTAGTTATAGTTTATACAATTACTATCTTGATTTTCCCTCTACACATTCCTTTAATTTTTACATGCATCACACACACCAACCAGATTTTACATTCCTTGCAATGTAACCAATAATGCAAGTGCTAATTTTACATTGTTTTTACTCTTTCTGTAGGATTTTGATAGTGCATGAAATCCAAGTGCATAATTGTAAAGAGGACATTGTTCGTGCACCAACATTGATAGAAGATGTAAGTTATTCTACAAAAAGACCATTAGAAACTACTAATACACCCCCCAAAATTACACCTATTTCATCTTTGCAAGCATCCCTAAAGGACTAGACTCTAAAAGTCATAGTACTTTCAAAAAATGATCTATGCACATTCACCAATGCTAAGGGACTTGGCCATGTATTTAGCTTCGATTTTATTGATGAAAAAAATGGTTAAATAGGCATTGCCTTCTTCAACATACAAGCAAAAAATTTCCATCATTCCAAAGACATTGGTAAAATTTACATCATCTCAAAAGGGTACATCATGCTTGCAAAAAAAGAATTCAATCATTTAAAAAATTATTGGGAAATAACTCTAGATATTACCTCGACAATTGAAGTTTGTTTATAGGATGACCATTCAATATCAAACCACAACGTTTTTTTAACTCATATTAATGTGGTACCAACTTTAGTTAACAAATATGTAGTTGATATTATTGGAATTGCTATCTCTATCAGCCCTTTAACAACCATCATGAGAAATAATGGAACATAGACACATAAGATAACCCTCCAACTAAAATACATGTTAGGGTATATTATAGAGGTCACATTATGGGGAGTCTTTTGAAACAAACATAATCTACACCAATATTCTATTTCAAATACCTTTCCAATAATCGCTCGGAAAGCAGTAAAAGTAACTGACTTTGATATGATATCAATTACTACAACCTTCACATCCCAAATTTCCATCAATCTTATTCTCAAAGAAGCCTAAGATTTGAGATATTGATTTGATAACCCTTTAAAAGATCTAACTTGTCACTCCTTATCTGAACATGGAGCTTCAGAAGGGCACCCTTCTATTCAAAAACACTTGGTTGACATAGAAAATGAGGGAATTGGTAAAGGTAAAAACCCTACATTCATTTTGCTTGAGGCAATTATGTATTCCTTAAATACAAACAGTTCTTGGTATGTTGCATGCCCACTTACATTTAAAGATCGAAAGTGTAAAACAAAACTCACATGTATTGAAGATGGTGTATGGAACTGCCAAAGGTGCAATCAACATGTTTTTGAATGCGAGTATATGTGCATTTTCTAGTTTAGCATTGAAGACCAAAGAAGCAAGATCAATGTTATAGCATTTCAAGAAGTCGTCGAACAAATTATAGGTGTTTCTGTAGAGAAGTTATATGAATATGAATATGAGGGAAAAAAAAAAAAAAAAAAAAAAAACTGGACATCTTTGGAAAGTTGTTCTTTCATAGCTACTTGTTCAAACTTGTAGTGCATGAAGAAACATTTTCCAATAAAAAATAAATCAAAAACATCGTGATTGCATGTGATAAAATTGATCACATCTCAAAGCCAAAATAGGACATCTTGGTCCCTTAATTGTTGGCTAAATAGTGCTTCCAAAGTGTTATGGTTGTTTTTTTCAAACACCAACCTGTAATTTCCTTGCTTTTGTGCATATGCATATTATATAAACCTTTTGTGTTTTGGAATTTTTTTATCTTCATTATAACATTTGTATAGAAGAAATCCAACCTATGCATTCACTTAAAACATATTAAAAAAAATAAAATTGGTATAACTATTTTGATAATATTCTTACAAAAACAAGCTATCAAACATACAAAATGTGATATCAAGCGCTTTGAATTCTAACTACAATTTTTTTTTCTCTTATAGGAAATTTCATCTGGCACAAGAATTGCCCCAATGTTGCCAACTACACCAACAAGCACCACTGGTGAAGGTCTCTCAATATCATTAGAAATGCATGTTCTCTTTCAACAATGCATGCCAACAAATACTTTGCACAATTTCTTCACAAATTCAACTTCCCAACAAGACTCTATACAATCACTAGTGCCATACACTTCATGCTACATAAATAAACCAAAAAAAAAGAAATAGATGGAACAATTACACTATTGATATAGAAACCACTAGCTCAATCACCACTCCTCCATCTACATCTAGGATCCAACAAAATAAACAATGTAAATAAAATATGCTAAGAAAAAAAATAACTTTTATATACTTAGAGAGATTTCACTTATAAACCAAAACCAACCTTGTGTGGAATTACCAACACATGTTCTAGAACCTCAACCCCATACACATTCTTTCCAATCCTTTTGAAAACATATTGATGCCTTGTATAGCATACATACATGCACTACATGTATGGAATCATATCCTAGAATTCCTACTTGCCCATCTCTGAATGGACACATTTGTATTCATTGTCATAGAAAAAATAATGGGCATTATTTCTTTAAATAGAATAATATGGACCCTGGTGACTAACCCACAATTATTTCAATACTTACATAGGTTGAGGAAATGTTAATTGCTCAATTTAGCCCCATATTGCAAGTTAGGCATGCTGAAGGTGGACGATACAAATATAATGGCCACACTATTAGTTTCCCACAACAAATCCTCCACATAGAAACTTTCTTTCCCTGTCACCTTTCAGAATTTGATATCTTAGTTGTCAAGAGACATGGAGGAAACAAGAAATGTTATGACTGTTATGTGACAAAATCTTATGTCATCAATTCATTTCTCTACAAGATACAAAATGACAAATATTACCATGACATACAAATTGACCAAAACACGCTTGCCTCACTTCCCACTACGCGCACCAATGTCTCCACTCACCTCCATGATGTTTCTACTTAAAATTTAACTTCTCCCATGGAATAACCAAATATCTCTTTAGAACACCACTGTGTTCACTAACATGAACAACCAATGTCTTCATTTTCCTTTAGATTTCCTAATACACAATGAGAACTGGAAAAAATAAGAGCATTTGTTAACACTACAGATAATTTTTGACCAAATACAATTGAATGGCCAACAATTGGCCTATCACCAATAAATGAATACAACACAGAGTGTCTATTCGACATGGCATTTCCTGCTCTTTTCCCCACTAGAGATGCCCTTCCTCGCCAACCACACATGAGAAACATACCACTTGATACTTATGCAATACGCTTAATGAGATAGCATGAAAATAGATCTGGTATTCATCCTGATTTCAGATACTACCTCTATAATGTGAATATGCACCATCGAAGTCAATCAACAACTACATTTGTTTTCAAACAAAGCCAAAATCGCATGCGCATCTCAAATAAATCCCTGCAGACAAACTCCTAGAACAAGCCATGTGCTTCGGAGCACATCTACATGGTACTAGATCATTTTGGACCATGCGAAGGACCAATCTAACAGACATGATCCCACAACTTCAATGTGCATCCTTGTTTTTCACTCTCAATGCAGCATACACAAAATGGTCAGACTTGCACACAAATATGCAAAAGGGTGGACCTCTTGACCCAATGCTTCACCAATGTTGGCCTACAAACAATGTCATTGACTGCGCCCACACTGTAGCTTCCTACATGCACAAAAGGTTTCCAATCTTCCATGACGAGATACTACAAAAAAAAAACGCATGCAATTGACTATTGGTATAGGTACACAATGTATACTACTTGTAATTACCTCTACTGAACCTATACAATTATATGCTCTTTACTAATCATTTCATATCCATTTTGCAGGTATGAATGGCAACATTGTGGCTCTGCACATATACATGGCTTTTTGTGGCTTGATGATGGTCCAAACATGGAAAGATTAAATTGGGAAGAACCAAATCAAATGTATGTTGCAAAGAGTTACTTTGATAACTGTGTTACAGCTTGGAATCCTAGATAAAAACATGGCACACACATGGCTATGCATCATTCCATTGAATATGACCCTCTCTTACTAGAAACAAAGGAGATATTTGCATCCAACCCACTAGAGGACTATGAACAACTCTTAAATCGATTTCAAAGACATACAAAGTGCAATGAGACAACATGTTTCTGTATAAAAGGAGCTACACTCGAATGTAAGTATAAATTGTTTTGGAAGGTACAATTGGAGTCATCACTCTACATTGATGAAATGGGTCAAAAGACATATCGACTGGCACGCAATTATGAGCACCTAAATATCCATAATTTTAACATAGTCCAAGCATGGAGAGAAAATGTAGATTTCCATCTAGTCCTCTCTCGCTATCCAGTTCTAAAATACATTTCCAAATATGCTTCCAAAGCAGAGGGGAGTTCAAATACCTACCACCATATGCTGACTAGAATTGCATCTATGTCACATCTAGATGACCCTGCCTCAACTGCTTATCATCACTTGCACTCAGAAGCAATTGTAGACCATGACATAAGTGCCTGAGAAACTTTCCATATGCTCCAAAAGTTACCCCTTGTCACATGCAACCCCACCTTCACCAAACTCAATGTTGGTCATCAAATATTTCATCAAATCTCGTATGATTTTCATAACTTCTTATCTGGATCCACTTTCATTGATGCATATCTAATATGTCTTGTTTTTCTCGACCCTATATGTTTCTTTGACCTCACAAAACACTGGAGATATAACCAAGCACGGAAAAATGAAAAGTGGACAAAAAGAAACATCCCCGCAATTGTCCATGTATGGCCACTTTTTACTACCATACCAAACAAATATTCCGATAACTTTGTTGAGTTCTATTAGAGTGAGCTTCTTTTATACAAACCTTATGTTCCTTTTCTAAAGATATAGGCCTTTCAAATAAAGACATTGTGGCTACCTAGGAGACCATAGAGATCACTACCATGTATGGCATGTTGATCACATCCCAACTCCCACTCCTAATGACCAAACATATGAATATGAGCATAGCCATACTAACATACAACCAAACATGGAGATGAATGAATGATAGTCTTGATCAAGATTGGTCCCTACTGGAAATATCAACTTCACTTCTCTTGATATGTTGGGACTTCGAGAGATTGACAATTCCCACCAATGGGATCAACTCAAAGTATCACAAGATACATTAGACACTGCACCAAGATTCAACAACTATCATCAAAGGAATACAACAGTACTACATGAAATGAATCTGTCATTTCCTTCCATAAATACATTTTCTACAAATCAACATATTTCATTCAACATCATCATGCATCACTTACAAGAAAAAGAACCAAAAGAACCATTGAATATGATCATCCAAGGAATTGTAGGCACAGGAAAATCCTACCTTACACACTACATCAAATAAGCACTATCTTCTCAAGCACCCTCTAGCCATAGCCCACTATTTCTTCTTACCCCTACTGGAGTTGCAACATTTAACATACATGTGACCACTATACATGCAAGACTTAGGATTCCTATCAAGGACATGAGGCCTTTACATGGTCATTCCCTTACAGTTTTCCAAGAAGAGATCAAACATATTCACTACATTTTAATTGATGAGATGAGCTTCAAAGGATCTAAAATTTTGTGCAAATTGAAAGTCACTTGCACGAGGCATTTACAGAAAAAAAAAATCATTTCTCATTCGGTTTTTGTTCAATAATTATTGTGGGTGACTTGGGTCAGTTACCCCCAGTAATGGATAAACCTCTTTATGCAGGATAAATTACAGGCAGGAGATTATGGACAACCTTTATCATTGTAGTCAAGTTGGAAACAATATTCCGGCAACAAGGCTTCTTTGTCACCTAGTCCCTCTTCCACTAGTTGTTAGCCAACCTTCATAATGCTACACCAAGCATTGATGATTGGAACCTCGTTCAATCTAGGACTGAAAAATTCTTATCCATTGAAGAATATCTATTTTTTGATTCTTCAATCCACCTATTTGCAACAAACATTCTTGTCGACAACAATAACAAGTTCATGTTTCAATCCTTGAATAAGCCAATGGCATGCAGTGTTGCAAAAGTACTTGGTTCTTCGAATGCACACCATCATGATGATGATCAATTGCAAAAACATATCTTTCTATGTATAGGCCAACTAGTTATGTTATCCTTCAATTTATGGGTCCAAGCATTATTAGTCAATGGTGCTCTCGGAGTAGTCATGCAAATTGTATATGCACCAAGAACTAACCCTCCTAATTTTCCAACGTATGTTGTTGTGGAATTTGATAAATACATTGGCCCTCCATGGGACCAAACAAGAAACAAATCCCTCTTAAGATGGCTTGGGTATTGACTATCCATAAATCTCAAGGCATGACCTTGATAAGGTCTACCATTGACATTGGAAACATTGAACATCAAAGATTGACCTTCACAGAAATGCCACACATTACTACTATAGAAAGAATGTGAATAGCACCAGCCTTCTCCTTCGAACGCTATGAAAAAATGAAGGATGGTGCTTATGTCTCACTACGAAAACAAGAAGAGACATGCTTATCTTCTTTGTTGCATACCTTGTAGACTCTTCTATGGTGTAAGCATACTTCTATACATGAACTATTTGACTTGGTCCATACTTTTATACATGATATGAAATAGTTTCAAACATTTACTACCAAATTCCTATCAATCACTCTTTGCAATAAATCACATTTCTACTCATGATTAATATACCATTACAATGCTACTCATGTAATAATATACTTATAAAAAAAAACTTAAAAAAAAAAAAACTATATTATTATTTTCATCTTTTTCGATATTTTTTACTACTTTGAACACAAATCAAAAACTTAAAAAAAAAAACTATATTATTATTTTCATCTTTTCCGATATTTTTTACTACTTTGAACACAAATGAATACTGAATTATCTTTTTTTTCAGTATAAGAAAATAAATATTTTAGTCAAACAATATTGTCAATTCTGACATATCAAACCATATACATATAAAATAAATTTCATATATTTTCAAATTTGTAGACAGAGACTAAATTGCAATGCAACTCTTCTTGTATTAAGTAGCACTACAATATTTTGTGATTGGCTAGTTGAAAAGATAAAAAAAAAATCCGAGAAGAAATGATCAGGGAAAAACCATAATACTCTACGTTCCATTCCATGATGCTAACGCACTGACTTCAAACTTGACAATGACCATCATTAAAAATGCAAAGGTAATTATTTAATTTGATAGAAAAATCCATTGTGTGTTTTGTATATGGATGGATCTCCCCACGCATATATATAGTTGAGTTGAAAAGTGTTGTGTCCGATTTACAGGGCGTGGCAAGTACAGAGTTGTCTAACTCTACACATCATTAAAGTTTTATTTGTTTCTTGCTTGTTTTTTTGTTTGTTCGTAGCATTTAGCATGTATTGAAATCTTTATTGCACTGGACCTTGTTTGTAAATGATATCCTATATAAGCTGCAATCAATTCAATTTCTCTACAAAGTCAGCTTATATGCACAGGTTAAATTACTCGAAACATTTACCTCTCTAACGCCAGAAATAGCTTTAATATCATAATTTGGAAATATTTCAATAAATAATCATAATTTAGTACCACAGATTTAGATTTTTGCATTTATACATAGTTTAGCAATGCAGTTCACAGAACGTTGGTGACAATAATATAACCTTTTACAAAAACAATTTGCAAACATACATGTTTTTAGCTTCAAATACCAAACCCTTGCGATCTCGCGAGTAGAAGCGTATATCAGCACTCAGGAGGATAATTTCTTTTACTTCAGTATCCATTAATTTTTATTTGTATTAATGTTTCCTTATAATTCTGTAGTCCTTTGGAATTGAAATGGTTTAACAATGCAATGTTTTCATCTAATCTTTAGAAATTGAAATGGTTTAATAGTGCAATATTTTCATGTCGTATCATGGTGTATGGACAATGGCTTATATAAATGTTTAGATCTTTAATATATTTGTTTTAGAGTATTAATGTATTTGTTTTGTTTGGGTAAAAGGGGATTGAATTAGAATTGCATCACCCAACTATATCGATATTGAAAGGGATCCCCTAGTTCATAATAAGGATTTGTAATTAAAAATGATGTTTCAAGATAGGGTGTTTATATGGAAGCTCACATATCATAGATTATATTTTATATTTTAGTTTGAATGTTATTATTTTTTTCAAATAATTTTGCAATTGAGAATAATGATTTTTGAATTAAAAATGATTTTTCAAGATAGGGTGTTTATATGGAAGCCCACATATCATAAGTTATATTTTGTCATAAGCTATATATTTTAGTTTGAATGTTATTATATTTTTCAAATATAGTAATACAAGTTATTATAAAAGTGTAGATCTTATTAAAAAAGTGTAAAAGTTTACACATCATAAGTTATTTCTTATTTCTTATTAGTTTGAAAGTTATTATATTTTTCAAATATAGTAATACAAGTTATTAATAAAGTGTAGATCGTATTAAAAAAGTGTAAAAGTTTACACATCATAAGTTATTTCTTATGATTTGACATTTTTTCTCAAAGAAAAAAGTTTTTATATTGAAAAGGTATGAATATAAATGTATAGATCTTTAAACTCAATCACTATTACTCATTATTAGTGGCATACTCTAGCAAATACTTACAGCCCAGTGTTTCAATACAAAAATCAGTAACTTATGTTCTATCCATAGAAAAACTGTTACAACCACAAAAATGATAAAGTTCATCTATGCCATAGCCAATATATCGTGCAGAAAATCTTTACAACCATACCAAATATATCCTGCATAAAATCTTTAAATCTTCATAAGATGAGTAATTAAAAAAGGAATTCCATTGCTTCTAGCTTATGCCCTTCTATATACTCATTCAGGCCAAAGGCCCCAACCGAGATAGTTAGAGAGTTGGAGCTTCCTTTGAAAGTTCATCTTCCTTCGTGTTCAATTCATAAAGGATGTGGCTAAAAGAGAGCCATTCAAAAGGATTGAAATGACAATTTAATATCTCTCATCAGCTGAAGAGGAAATTTGACATCTTTCATATATATATTTTTTACAAGCCCAATCAATGACCAGCTTCGAATCACCCATTCGTTGTAGTTTCTTTACGTCCTTCTTGATAACATTTTCCAACAATATTCATAATGGAATGAACTTCGATCTATTGTTTATACCAATAGCCAAAGCTTATCTAATATGAAGATAATGATTTTTTTAGAATAGAACCACTCCAATTCCACATAGAGAAGGTGGATCCATCAAAGAAGCTCCATGGAACCTCAAAATCTAGTTGAGGGATTATTGGTTTTTGTGATATTTTATTTTCAGCTCTGCTTTAAAAACTTCTTCCATATTTAAGGAGATAGTTGATGTTATTTGTAGGGTGCTCTCCTTGTCCCTGGATAAGCTTGAATTGTGGGGCCACCATAGATTAGTAATCAGTATGCTAGATAGTCCTATGTATTAAAGAAATCATTTAACATCCAATAGTTTATGCAGTCTTCAATGACATCCAATCTTTTATGCAGTCTTGAGTTGGCTTTGTTCCATTCCATCTTTGTCTTTAAATTATCCTCTTCAATGTTGGCTTTGTTTCATTGCATATTCCACTTTAGTTTGTCTTGGATGCATAAGTACAATCAATGAAAATATGAGAAATATATTCCTCATAATATTTACACAAAGAATACATTTTGGGGCACACCATCCACATATCAAACAATTATCCTAAGTATAATATGAGAAATATACTCCTTATGAGATTTACACAAAGAGTACGTGTTGGGGCCCACCATCCACCTTTCAAACCATTATCCCAAGTAAGAAATTTATTGTTTAATTCTACATAGAGAGTAATTTTACCTTTCAACCACGTATTTATTTTCCATATAATTCTCCACCACCATTAACTAGGCATACAAAGTGGGACTCACTACTGTTTTTGTATCCTAACTTAGCTGAGAAATCCCCAGTTTTGAGGTTCTTTCGCTTGTGCGGAGTTTAGAATGTTTCCTTCGAGAGAAATAAAATTGGCAATATAGTATGGAATGTCTTCTTCTAGAGAAATAAAATTGGGCAATAAGACGACTGACATAAAGGTTCCATTCTTTGGCATCGTCTCCTTCGATCCCCAAAAAAACCACGGATTTCTAGTCTTCCCTCTCTAGGATCTACAACGTGAAGAGTATTCTACACAACATGGTTTCAAATACTGTGCACCAAAAAAAATTCACGACAAATTTCTTAAGAATTATCGCACGGTGAAGAAACTAAATGATTTACTACGCGTTATGATAAGACACTTAAAATGATTTTTCACACTGTTCTTAATATTTAACACATGAATTTATAAACATATTAGAAACTCAGAAATACACATGAAATTGTGAAGAAAAAACTTACTTGATATACATATATATATTAACTTTAGCATTGCGATCCAATACAAAATACGATAATTGTGATAAGCTTCAACTCCAGAAACTTTTGCTGACTTTACAAACACAAAGCTTGTGCTCTCAGACTTCTTCGACTCCTCAATTGTTGTTGTTTCTCCTTCATGACTATGTTCTCTCTACCTCTCTCTCTACTGTAACCACTAACTAAAGAATCCAACTTAAAAATATGAAATTGAGACTTCTTGTAAAAGTAAAAATGGACTCAACATTTAAGACGACAATAAATTCGACTGAATCTTATTTTCTTAACTCGACTTGAGAAGGATAGAGATTGAATCCACTAATTATCTCCCCTTCTTGCCAACTAACTAAACTGATCTTGTGTAAATGTGCAATTTTGTATTTGCAGACTGGCTGAGAGTCTGAATGACTAACTAACAAATTGGTGGAGACATGAAGCTCACCGTCTTGTAATTACTATTTCCAACACTCCCCCTTAATTATAAGTAGGTGGGATTTATAACATTACATCAAAAATTGAATTGACATATATTTTCACTCATTTGTTATTGCATCGACTCCCAGATTATTGTGCAAATGCTAAAATTCATCTCTTGATAAAGATTGTTTAAATATATCTACGACTTGTTCTTTTGACCAGCAAAATTCTAAACAAATTTCTTTGTTATTCACTAATTCTCTGATAAAATGATACCTTGTATCAATGTGCTTAGTTTTCTTGTGAAACACATGATTCTTCAATAACATGATGGAAAAATTGTTGGCACAAGATATTGTTGTTGGTTATTTTTGTTCCTGCAACAAATATTTTAACATTCTTCTCATCCAAATTGCTTGACAAGTTGCGCTTTTAGTTGCTACGTACTCTGCTTCTGCTGAAGAAAGATTCACTATGGGTTGTTTCCTTGATGCCCATGATACTATACATGTTCCAAAATGAAGTGTGTACCTAAAGGTACTTTTCCTATCAGATATGATTCCTGCACAATCATTGTCATTTTATCCAAAAGGTTTGAAATATTCAGAAGTAGAATATTTAATGCCAAAATATTTAGTTCCATTCACATATCTCAAAATCCTCTTTCCTTCCTTCCAATGTCATTCTTTTGGAGTTTCCATGAACCTTGAAATTAGACTCACTCCATACATAATATCAGGCCTTGTTTCCATCAGATACATAAGACTTCCTACCAGTATTTTAAATAGTGTGGGATCTACCTTGGACCCTTTATCTTCATTGCTTAACTTCAATCCTATTATGAAAGGTGTTGGGGATTATTTTGAATTTATCATAGTGAATCTTTTTATAATTTCATGAGCATACTTATATTGTGAGATAAATGTACCAATTTTGGACTCGTGAACTTCAATACCCAGAAAATATCTCATAAGCCCTAAATAAGTCACTTCAAATTCATTCTTCGGGACTGACTTAAATTCTTCTATGCCAAAATCACCTGTAAAAATCAAATCATCTACATATAAGAAAACAATTAACATGTTACCTTGTTTATTTTCTTTGATGTACAGTGTTGGCTCACATTCACTTCTTTGAAATCCATTTCTTGTGAGATAGGAATCTATGGGACAGTACCAAGATCTTGGAGCTTGCTTTAATCCATACAGTTCTTTCTTCAATATGTATACTTTTTCTTATTGTCATGGAACCTCATAGCCTTGTGTTTGTTCCACATATACTTATTCTTCTAAACGTCCATTCAAAAATGTTGAATTTACATCCATTTGATAAACTAGCCATTTCTTTTGCACGACAATGGCTAACACAGTTCTTACTGTGTCCATGGATGCAATTGGTGCAAATGTTTCATTGAAATCAATTCCAAGGTGTTGTGTAAAACCTATTGCAACTAACCTTTCCTTGTGCTTCTGCACATTTCCTTTTGCATCTTGCTTGGTTTTATAAATCCACTTGACACTTATAAGATCCTTGTATTAAGGTACATCTACCAAATTTCATGTCTGATTGTTCTCGATGCATTGGATTTCTTCATCCATGGCTTGATCCCATACATCATATTTGACGACTTCTTCAAAAGTTAATGGATCATCTATTTGTGAAAATAGAGAAAAAACAAAAAATGAATTTGTTGTGTCCTCATTATAGATTTTTTGCAGACTTCTTGTCTTCCTTCGTAACAAACTTGCTAATGTTGGATCAGGGAATGTAGAATTAATTCGACTGCTTGCTGGTGTTTGTTGTGCTATAGTTGTAGACTGCGCACTTGGTGATCTCACTAGAGTATTTTGCATTATAATTTGTCTCATAGTTCCATGTGTAGAAGGGATTACACACTTACTTGTACATGATGTATGAATCTCTTCTTCTTCTGTGTCATCATGCTCAATAGAGTCAATAATTCTGAATGTCTTTCCTATGCCTCCATTCCATGCTTCATTCTCCATGAACTGAACAATGTGACTGATTATGAATTTTATTGCGATAGGGTCATACAATTTGTATCCTTTTGTTTCTTCAGATTACCCAACAAATAAAAAATAATCCTTTGTTGTCTAGCTCATATAGAACATGTGCATATGTGACACAACCAAAAACTTTTAAGTGCGCCACATTGTGCTTCATACCCATCCATGCTTCTTCAGGAACTATGTTTTTTACACTTTTTATTGAAAATTTCTTCATGATGTATACATAAGTTGTTACTGCCTCATCCCAATACTCATTTGAAAAATGTTTTGTTTCCCACATATTGTGTGTTATTTCCATGATAGTTTGTTCTTCCTTTCTGCGACACCACTCTGCTGTGGTGTATATCGTGTGGTAAATTTCTTGTAGATGCAATGAACTTTACAAAAGTTCTGAAAATATCTTGAAATGTATTCTCCTTCTCTATCAGTTCTTAAAATCTTGATGTAATAACCACTTTGCTTCTCCATAAGTGATTTGAACTATTGAAAACAACCCAATGCACCAGATTTACACTTTAGGAAATAAATCCATGTTTTTCTTGAGAAATCATCAATAAATGTTAAAAAATAAATATTGCCTCCTATAGATGGAGTTCACATTGGTCCACAAATGTCTAAATGTACTATTTCCAGTGGACCTTTTTCTCTATAAGACTTTCCAACTGGGAATGATTCTCTGTGTTGCTTGTCGAATATGCAACCTTCACATATTCTTTCTGGTTTTTCAATTAATGGCAAAAATTTTACCATATTCTTTATGTGTAGTATCATTAGACCTTTAAATTTCAGATGTCCAAATATGAAATTCCATAGCCAAGAATCATCATGTACTTCAGATTGGAATGTTTCCTCTATCTCTGTGCCACTTTCTCCTTTCTTGATATTGTGCGCACTATTTTCTTCATTGGAATTGCGCACACTTTTTGTTGTAAATGCATTGTCTAACTACGCATGTTTCGCTTTACCAACAACTAGCAATGTCTTTTTATTCTTGTCTAGCTTCAATGTCAATGGGAACATTATGTTTCTTGTCATCTGGATTATTACAATAAGTTGATTTCTTGGATATATGTCCATAATCGCATAGTGATTCTATTCCATGTAGATTCTATATCCTTTTTGTAATAGTTGTCTTATTCTCATCAAATTATGTTTTAGTTCAGAAACATAATATACATCAAGCATAACTTTTTTTTCTCCTTGTTTTGTTAAAATGTTTATACTTCCTTTGCCTACGACAATGACTTGGATATCTTTTCCAAGTGTAACTTTGGTTTGAACTGACTTATCCAAACTAGAAAACAATTCTATGTTTCCTATCATGTGGTTAATGCAGCCTAAATCTAAATACCATATGTCACATGGACTTTCTTGAGCAACATTGCATTCAACTAGTTATACTATAGGCATTTCTTCAGTGCACACCAGAAACATAGGGCTCGAGGGATTGTTTACACTGTGTAACTGATCTTGACTTTTCTTGTTCTTATTATATGGTCTCTTCCTGCATTCATATGCATAATGTCCATACTTTTTACAGTAATGGCATTGAATCTTTGATTTCTCGGTTCTTTGACCACTTGGCTGACTGTAATTTTGACTTTGTCCTCTTCCACCAGTATTTCTAGGACTGTTGTTGCATCCACCTCTAGCTGAACTTCTTCCTTTGCCTATAGAGTTATCTCTTCCCCTTCCTATTCCACAAATTATAGATGACTGCACGAAAAATGCATTCTCTAGTGACATAATTGACCTATTCAATCTGTGTTCATGAATAAGTAGGGAAGCTTGTAGTTCGTCTAGACTGAACTGACTTAGGTATTTTCTTTCTTCCAGAGTCACAATTAAGGTATCAAATTTAGGAGGAAGACTCCTAAGTACCTTCTCAAAAAATTTTATGTCTTCATGGTTTCACCATAAGAGTTAATCTGATTTATCAGGCCAATGACGTAGGTGTAAAATGAATCCACTGAATTTGTGTCTTTCATTGACAGAGTTTCAAAATCTCTTCTAGGAATTTGTAGTTTTGAAGTCTTGGATTCATCCATACCTTGATAAGGGGTTTGTAGTATGTCACATGCCTCCTTGGCTTGCTTTGTTGATGCAATTCTTAGGAGTATGCTCCCATGCATGGGTTGATGTATGTAGAACATCACCTTTCCATCCTTCTTCCTTTGATCTTGCAATGCATCCTTCGCAGCTTGTGTGAGTGCATTGTATGTTGTCTTATCTGTTGGTTCCACATAGCCATTCTCTACTATCTCCAATACATCTTGACCTCGAAATAATGCCTTCATGGTGAAGGACCATAACTCATAATTTTTCCCTATGAAATTGGGAGGTTTCATATTTGAAGTAGAAGCCATATCTTCACCTTACGACAAAGTTACTGGTCTCATAAAATTGTTATGATAGAACCTACTATGATTAACCTTTTTTGATACTAGATCTACGATATACAACATATAGACTATTCTGCGCAATGCAATTTCAAATAATGTGCACCACAAAAAACTTCGTGACAAAGTTCTCAAGACTTACCGCGTAGTGCACAGACTGCATGATTTACTGCAAGTTGTGACAACACACTTAAAATATTTTTTCACACTATGATTAATATTTAACACATGAATTTATAAACACATCAGAAGCTTAGAAATACACATGAAATTGTGAACACACAAACTACTTGATATATATTAACTTCAACATTATGTACTAATACAAAATATGATAACTTTGACGAGCTTCAGCTCCAAGAACTTTTGTTGAATTTACAGAGACAAAGCTTGCACTCTCAGAATTCTTCAACTCCTCAGTTGTTATTATTTCTCCTTCACGACTTTGTTCTCTCTACCTCTCTCTCTATTGTAACAACTAACTAAAGACTTGGACTCAAAAATATGAAATTGAGACTTCATCTAAAAGTAAAAACTAACTCAACATTTAAGACGACAATAAATTCGACTAACGTTTATCTACTTAACTATACTTGAGAAAGATAAAGATCGACTCCATTAATTCCAGAGTGACTAAAATGATCTTGCCTAAATGTGTGACTTTGTATTTGTAGACTAATTGATAATCTCACTAACTAACTAACTAACCGAATAAGACGTGGAGATCACCATCATATAATTACTATTTCCAACACCCTCCATCTCGGTTGAGGCACAAGTGTCTTAGCATCATTAAGAATGAAAAGGTTTTGCGCCCTCAATGATTGTATAAGCGAATCAGAGCTTCGAAAGTCATTTTCAACCCCCAAGTACTAGTTTTTACATTTTATTTAAGTTATTTTTAATGTCTTTATTTAATTTCTTTCATCTTTTTTATATTGTTTTTTTAACAAATTTAATAGTACGAAGGTTTAATTTTATAAAGAATAAAAATATTGAACTTCAAATATCATAACTGTTTCCTAGTTTTTATATTTCTTTTATTCCAATTTTGTTAAAACTAGTTACTAAATAAAACAACTACTTAAATGCAAAATCCTCTTTTTTTTAAGAAATAAAAATAATACTCTTTAAAATTTGTAAATTTTCATTTACAAATTATATTTTAATTTCAAAATGTTAAAATTTTCATAACAATTCTCCTTTTCCTCAAATTGTTTAGCCACTCACAAGGATTTTTGCCAATGACAAGGATTTTGAGGGTGCTTCCCAAAGGACAATATCTTTTTTAAAATATACATTAAGAAAAAATGCTTCATAGTTAACCTCGGCAACGTCCATCTCAACGAAAATCTGCTTCATAGAATTGATAATATATTGGGCCAAAAACCTATCCCTCTAAAAAGGTTAAGAGGAGACTTATTATGTTGTTAAGAAATTCCAAGTAAAAATTATTTTGCAATTATTTGAATATTATGCTAATTAAGGTTTAATATTTTTATTACATTCGCATATCAAACTTTTGCATTACACATCTTGTTTGCATTTAATATAAAATGCAATTTGTAAATAAAATTTACAATATTATAATTACAAGGTACACAAGTAATATTATGTCGTAGAGACTCACTCATAACATGGTTAATATTTTTAGAATTCCAATTGAATCGAGAGAAGTTACTTCTAGTTTATATTAAAAGGTTAAGTAATATAAATTGTAAAATAAAAAATGGATTTGGCATATTTAGTCATTAATTTTTTAATTTATGATTTTAATCTTGTTTATATGTTATATTTGAAAAAATAAATATCAATATTATAATTACAAGGTACACAAGTAATATTATGTCGTAGAGACTCACTCATAACATGGTTAATATTTTTAGAATTCCAATTGAATCGAGAGAAGTTACTTCTAGTTTATATTAAAAGGTTAAGTAATATAAATTGTAAAATAAAAAATGGATTTGGCATATTTAGTCATTAATTTTTTAATTTATGATTTTAATCTTGTTTATATGTTATATTTGAAAAAATAAATATTGTGTTAATTTATTATATATATTATCAAAATAAATTATATAAGTATAAATGTGATATCTATGTAAATGAATATTGATTCAAAATAATGGTTATTCTCTAGATGAAATGGATTGAAAAATGAACATGAAATTGTTTTAATCATTTTAAACATAATGTTAAATAAAGTAATTGTAAGAAGAATGATTAGTATGAAGATGAAATAAATTAAGAAATAAAAATTGAAAAACATTATCGTAACATAATGTTAAATAAAATAATTATGAAAAGAATGATGAAAAAATATTTACTTTGTAAATTCAAGTTAAATTCTAATAATTTAATATTTAATAATGGAATCATAATATTGACACAAATTAACCTCTTTACTTTGCAAACGAGAGGAAAAATATTAAAAATAAATACATAATAATACTTTATCTTATATAAAAAAAAATAAAAAAAAATTTTATTTAAATAATCATAAAAATTAAATTAATTTATAGAAATTACCAATAAAAAATATACAATTATAATTATTTACAATAATTAAAAAAATAACCACATTACAAGAGAGTTGTAACATCAAATTTATAGATATTTATTATTTACAATAATTAAAAAAACAAGTGTTGCATGGCAGGTGAGTCACTGCTAAATTGGGATGAGAGTAAATGTGAGGTACTAGAGACACGTGGGTAGAAAGTTGAAATAGATGTGGTTTGCATGCAGAACATAGTAAAGTAAATATATAGTTTTATACATATGAAATATGTACTTTTATACATACAAAATATGTACTTGTATAAAGTATATATATTTAGATTTATACATACGAAATTTGTACTTTTATAAAGTATGGGGATGAGATTTTTATATAGCATGCACGAAGCCCTCATTGCATACTTAACTAGTTTTTGGATCGTGGGTTCTTAGGTTGGTGGGTTCAAAGTTGGGCCTCTTATGCTCCGTGGCCTACAAATATGACCGACAGTTCCACGATATACAAAATGACAGGTGGAGTGGAAGACTATAGAAATTTATCAAAAATTAATAATGTCAGTTATACAATAGAATAGTAATAAGGTCTGTTACATAGGTTTGTAGAGAAAAACACCAAAAAATTAGCATTGTCGAACTATTCTGCTTTAAAACTAAGGCTTTTCTTGGACAAACAAGATATGGCATTGCCCAATTGTTTTTCATTGCACACGTTTTACAGAGCATGGACAAAGCGTTCATTGCATAATTAGCCAATTTTTGGATCGCAAGTTCTCGGGCCGTCGGTTTCAAAAATGGGCCTCTATTGTTCCGTTCCCTATAAAAATTGACAAGCGGGCTTGCAAACTATACAAACTTATTATAAAATAAATAATGTATGTTACATATCTCTGAAAATTACATGAACATTTAAAACATCAATGTTGTTGAAGACCAAAAAATTAACATACAATAGGAATTTTGCACCCAAGAATTCTGTCATATACATGAGACAGTAATTTATAGAAGATTATAACATTATACGAAGATTTATACTAATTTGTATAATGCTATAAAACTCCATACATTTTGTACTGAACAATTATGTAGTTGTCGGTTGGTGGAGTTCCGGGTTCACACTTTTCATGTCCAGTGTGTTAAGTGATAAACATTTTGCACGAAAGACTTCCATCATATACATTTTGCAGCGAACAATTTCGTCATACACATGACAGAGAGAAATTTATAGAATATTATAACGTTGTAGGGAGATTTAAAGTAATTTATATAATCCTATAAAATGTATTAGTTAATGAATAGTATAAACAATTTTTTTAATTTTATTCAATTTTTTTTTCATAAGTAAGATTGTATAAAAGCCTATCAAAATGAAGGAGTACAGAGAATTTCCATGGTTTGAAGCTGTAAATATTGAGTTGCCCTGAGGGAAAACCAACTCATCCAGGCAAACCGCTTCATAACTTAAGTGTAGATTGTTACTGATACAAAAATAGTTCAAAATTCTAGCCCGTAAGGGTGGGCGTTAGAACTGTGGAAAGTGTAGATAGCCTAATTATAATAACCATGGACAAATGCATGAAAGGTCGGCATGCACATGACAAAACAACAAACAAAAATAACAGAGATCACTAGTATGGGTTGTAGTGCGACGACACGGCCATGCAAAAGACGTGAAATGTCATGTCTCCGGGAGGAGTCAACTCCTCTTGGAGTGGTGTGTAGTCCAGTTGCATATCATTCTTCGTCTCTGATAGTAGGTGCTCTTCCTTCTAGACGTCCTCCTGGCATGATGGAAGCCTCTGGTCCTTGCAGTCTGTGTCTGCGTGGCCCAAATTTTCCAGTGGCAACACTAGTGTCGAGGTTGTTGTTGATTGGTCTGCCTCTAGTGCGAGGAGATGAGGACGTTGTAATGAAGAGAACAACTGCAGGATTCAAGAGGCTTTGTCGTCCAGGCTCTGTAGGTGGAACCAGAGGTCGTCCATGTCCCAACACAGTTCAAATACCAAGGTCTGCACCAGTGCAAGGCCTCTTTTCCACTCGCATTATGGGTCAGTGTTGGAATCCGCTCGAGATTGGGGTTTCCGTCGTGAATTTTCACTGGCTTCCAGACCATCCATCTGAAATTAGGTGTCGTGAAGCTAGTCCTAAAGCGACTGGGTAGTCAGAGAGTTGGGAGGGGCCAAAGGGATTGGTTGTGAAAAAAATGTGGAATTGGCTAAAGGTCCTGGGTTGTTGTTCAGTGAGGCCCCTGAGCAGTCCATCTCTTCCATTCTATTGGCAAGGGAGACAGGAAGGGGTGGGAGAGATGTGGGAATTTGAGTCGACTATGCTAGGGAGGAGGATGAGGTGGTCGAAGAGGAGGAGGATAACAGGGAGGGAGCAAGTTAGGGATGCAGGACCAGGCTGAGTCTGTTTGGCTGTCAGGATGGTTGGCCATTGGACTTCCTTTGTAGCCAACACATGTATGGGACAATGGGAGAGCGAAAATGTGGCAGGAACAAAGAAGTGCAGGACAAATGCAAAGAAGGGAAAGGCTGGGGAGGAATCTGAGCTTAGAGAAGAAAAAGAAGGAAAGAATGATCCATCTAGACCCACTGGAGCAATTGAAATAGGTCCGACAACTGGTGAGGTTACATAAATGCCCTCATGTGCAGAGTAAAGGCACAATGAGGGTGTTGGTCCATCAAAAGGATGTGAAGGCAGAGTAGGGTGCACTGAGAGTAATGGAGCCATGCCTTGAGCGAGCTGAACTTGAATTGATTAGGCAGTTCAGAGTGAGTGGCACGTGGTCGTCACATCACCAGTGCCATGGAGTATCGTTGTTGGCTGCTCTGCTCGACGCGTGTGCTGTACTAGCAACCCATCCGCGAGAAAGGGAATAAATGCGAAGGAGTACAAACACATTGAAGGACTATTTTTTAGATATGCTTTGCATATGGACATGGAAAAAATACACAGAAATAGTAGTAACGGGTTGGTGCACTGAAATTCGGGTTTTGTTGTTATGTGGCCTACAAATTGCACCTAGAGTTCCATGACAAACAATTTGACAATTGGAGTTATGGATGATTTGATATTTAAGGGTGTACGTATGTTACAAAGAAGAGATGATAGATACTGAATATGTAATTTGATTAAGTAGATATATAGACCATTGTGGTTGTCGGGCTGGCAGGCTGAAAATTGTGCTCCCATAGATTTGTGGACAAAAGCATAAAAAGACTACCAACACCGAATTATTTTTCTTTAAAACAAAGGCACGGGAGCTTCATTCTGGGTTGTTGGGGTGGTGGGATGAAAATTGGGCTACTGTTGTTCTGTCGCCTACAAATAGCATCGAGAGTTCTGTGAAATGCAAATTGAGAAGCGGTTTTGTGGACTATTTGAATTTTTGGATCGCGGGTTCTCGGTCTGTCGGGATGAAAATTGGTTTTATGTTGTTCTATAGCCTACAAATAGCACTGAGAGTTCCGCGATATACAAATTGACAAGAGGTCTAGCGGACTATTTGAAATTTTGGATCGCGGGTTCTCGGGCTAGGGGGCTGAAAATTGGCCTTCTATTGTTCCGTGGCCTACAAAGATCAAATATGTAATTTGATGAAGTAGATATATAGAGAATACATGGAAGCTTCATTCCGGATTGTTGGGATTGCGAGCTAAAAATTGGGCTTCTGTTGTTCCGTGGCCTACAAATACCACCAAGAGTTCTACGATATACAAATTGACATGCTGCTTTGAGGACTAGAATTTTTGAATGGCAGGTTCTCGATCAGCGGGATGAAAATTGGGCTTTTGTTGTTCCATGATCTACAAATAGTCCATAGAGTTTCGTGATATACAAATTGACAAATGGACTTGTGGACTATTTGAAATTGAAGGCGCTTGTGTTGAACAAGTTTATCATTCCCGAATTAGTTTTCCTTTTTACATATGCTGCTAGAGTAAAAAAAAGATAAATATTAGTGACATCTGTTACATAGGATGGTGGAGAAAAGTATGAAACATATATGATTCCCGAATTAGTTTTCTTTAAAAAAGTGGCTTCTCGACTTAGGAATTTTTTGGATCGCGGGTTCTCGGGCTGGGGACCTGAAAAACATGCTTTTGTTCTTCCGTGTCCTACAAATAGCACCAACAGTAACACGATATACAAATTGAGAATTGAACTTGTGGAGTATTTGAATTTTAAGGAACTCGTGTCCCAAAAATTTAACATTCGCGAATTAGTTTTCTTTACAAAGGTTTTACATACAATGGTGGAAAAGAGGGCAAAAAGTATAGTACCAGTGTTTGTTACATAGGGCGATGGGCATAATAATGAAATAAATAGCATTCCTGAATTAGTTTTCTTTAAAACAGAGGATCCTCAACACAAAAAAAATGAAATTTATGAAATTATAGGTTCCTGCAGACCATAAACTATACATAGCAAATACGTAATTTTTTAAAGTAGACATTTACTTTTATAAATATGAAATATGTACTTTCATAAAGTATGGGGATGAGATTTTATAGAACAACGACGAAGCCCTCATTCCATGTCCTACAAAGAGCAGGCAGAGATACGCGGTGTACAAATTGAGAAGTAGACTTGTGGACTATTTTAATTTTAAGGGCCTTTGTGACAAACATTGTGCAGGACATGTTGCAAAGATGCAAGAAATGATAGTCTCTTTACATTTGAGTAGAAAGAAAGTAGTGAACACAATTTTACGACATTTATATAAAAAAATAATAAAACGTGTTACATATTGCTGAAAATTTAAAGAAACATATATATTTAAGTGAAATCTAATATCTGAAATTTGAGTAAGTGATTTATGTCATAGTCCATTCTGAAAATGAAAAATCTAGGAACACATAAAAGCAAGAGGAAAACTAGTCTTCCCAAATTAGATCATAGACGAAACCCTCATTCCATACTTAGCCAGTTTTTGGATCGTGGGTTCTCGAGCTGGAGACCTGAAAAATGGGTTTTTGTTGTTCCATGACCTTCAAATAGCAATGAGAGTTCCGTGATGTAAAAATTGATAATGGGACCTATGGACTATTTGAATTTCAAGGGGCTCATGTCCCAAAAGTTTAACATTTGGGAATTACTTTTCTTTACATAAGTTTTACACATGGTGGTGGGAAAATGTCCAAAAAATATAGTACCAATGTTTGTTACACGGGGTGGTGGAAAGGAGGATGAAATAAATAGCATTCCCAAATTAGTTTTCTTTAAAACAAGGCCTCATGGATATAAGAAATTGGAATGTATCAAACTATAGGTTCCTAGAGAGCATAGATTGTACATAGCAAAAATGTAATTTTTTATAGATATTTACTTTTATACATACAAAATATGTACTTTTATAGAGAATGTATGGAGACCTCATTATATATAGTGTGACAGAGCCCAGATTACATAGTTAGTTAGTTTTTGGAGTGTGAGTTGTTGAGCTGGCGGGTTTAAAATTGGAAAAAAATGAAACGTGTTACATATTCCTGGAAATTTAAAGAAACATATATATGTGTGAAATATGATATGTCAAATTTGAGTGAGTGATTTATGTCATACTTTATTTTGAAAAAGAAAAAAAGAGAATAGAGATAAAATAAACAGAATGACTTCACATTCAGCATAGTTGAAGATAAAAAATCCAGGAAGACATAAATATATAAGGAGACAAATGAATAGTTTTATTTGGAATATATGAAAAAAATAATAGTTTGTTACATATCCCTGGAAATGTAAATGTGCTTGTCATATAGACTAGGATTAGGGCTCCTGCGAACCATAACATAAATATGTACAAGAAATAGAAGTGTGGAAAGAAGTTGGACATGCTAGAATGTAATACCTGAAAAGTAGAAATGCGAAGATCAGTTTTTGCCTATAGATTTATACTCAAAAAAGGAATAACTGGATTGATAAAGAAAGGACTATCACTATACACTTACAGGGATGGTACGTATAAGTAATTTTGTGTTTGGTTGGCCATGCCATTCCCTATTGGCTTTTGTCGGCAACCTGCTTCAATAACTGGATTGATACACAGAGGATTTATACATTTGCCTGTTGGATTTCATGGCTGATCCAATTCAAGTTATCTTCAATATATCTTCTCAAGGGGGCGACGTTGATGTCATTGCAGATTTGAATTTTGAAAACTTCATTTTCTAATTCCCTTAGATCAATTGAAAGTTTACACAGACCTTGAAGAATGTCTCCATTCTGTAGCAAATACCCGACTAGCCGTTTTTCCACCTCTTCTTCATCATATTCAACAATTCTGTAAAACATTTCTAAAGGCAAGGCCTTCAAATTATCAACTTGTTGATCAAAAGATTGCTTGGTTAACGTTAGGGAGTTGAGGATTAAGCTCGGGTCCTGGAAGTCATTTGTCTTTCCTGCTAAGTCTATTTTGGTGAGCTTTGTGAATAATGTTTCTTTCTTTGATATTACTTGCTCACACGATTGCACAATTAGGTACAGGTTCTTCACTTTCTATTTCTAGCATGTTTCTAATTCAGTGAGCCTTTTCCTGGACGGGAGATCATGTTGTCTTCTTCTCGTGTTTGACATGTTGTTGACATCAAAGGTAAAAGGGATGACCGAGTGCACATAGAAAGTTTCTTCATTCTTTAAATCGATCTACAAAAGTAGGGACAAGTTATGTGCCTTGCTCCCCAGGGAATCCATATTCTGTGATGTTTCCTAGGCCTTGGCAATAAGTTCTATTCTTTTGTTGATATTTTTCTCGACATATCCTCTACAGGATGCGAGTTAGCTAGAGGACCCTTTTAGATTTGTTGTAGGGGTGCACGTAGTCACAGCATGGCTATTTCCAAGGAACTACTAAGCAATAGCATAGGAAACAAAGCTTCCTCTAATTCCTTAATCCGGTTCTTTAGTCTGGCATTTTCAGCTTCAATGACTCGAACAGAATCATGAAGAGTATCTCTAGTTTCCTTGTGAATTTCCGAGATTTTGGATGTGTGCATATTGGAAAGGTCAAGTTCTGAACAATGTTTTCTTTTCTTATTTTTTACATCTCTTTTTTCAATGATTAATTTTTTTGATTTGGTTTAAAAAACAACACTCTAGAATACGAAGGATTTATCTTCGTCAAAAATTTTAGTACCAACCATGTCCATTGAGCAAGCATGATGAATTGCGTGTGCGGGTTGATCAAGGTTGCAGAATATGATTTCTAGATCAGCGTCAAGATCCATGTTTAGACGGTAAATTTTAGGCTGCTCTGCCTCCGCTACAATTATTTTTTTGTTCTTCTGCACGAGAAGTTCTTGAGGAAGATGTTCATTGTATCTCTACAAAACTATTGTGGAGCTACTAGCAGTAGTTTATCAAAAGGTTGGTTGGCTCTAGACTTTGTTTTAAATGAAGAAATGGAGGGGACAATATAACCCCCTGCAAACATTGCTTCAATGCGTGCGAATGGAAAATATCCTCATTAATGACAATATCTATGTGTGTTCTATGGTGACCTGTTAGAAGTAAAGTGTAGTTATTGCAAACTTAGAATTGTGAAGGTGAGGGTTATGGCAAACAACATTTAAGGATAGGAGGTTTCGTGAATGAACCATGTTGGCGACGTGCAAATGACATTGCATGGTATTTGAAATTAAGACTAGGAATCAATTGGAGGTTTCGTGAAGGAAGCAAGCTGGTGGCGTGTCAATGACATTCCATGGAATTTGAAATTAAAACTGGGAAGGGAGAAGAAAATGCTTCAAAAAAATTGCGTTAATGGAAAAACTTCTCGAGCCTTGCACGCATCAATGATAGCTTAGATGATAGTTGCACAACGACTTGTTATCATTAAATATTTATAAAGAAGACACACACACACACATATATATATATATATATATAAACAATATTTTTTATCATGCACACGTGCGAAGGTAACGGCCATAGGGAAGAGCAATTAAGGAAAGAATGGTCAGCTCTGAAAGTGCATGGTATGGGATCGTGGGTTCTCGGGCAGGCGGGTTCAAAAGAAGGCCTCTATTGTTCAGTGTTCTACAAGTAGCACACAAAGTTCTGTGATATAAAAATTGAGAAGCGGACTTGCGAACTGGCCGATATTTGATAGACCATATACAGTTTCTAGATCACGGGTTCTTGGGTTGGCGAGGCCAAAAAAAATTCTCTATTGTCGGTGCCTTGAAAATGTCCTATTATAATAAATTGAGAAGCGTATTTGTGAGGTGACCAACTCAACATTTTACTACAAGGCTGGTGGGATCCCACAAACGAGAAATACATATTTGTTGGTTGTACATTGGGCCAATTTCCACCATATAGAAATTAGGTTCTCAGGCTAGCAGGTTCAAAATTGCCTAAGAAAAGCAAAGGGCTCCATCCAACTCCCACTGCACATTTCATAATTCATGTGCAACACCAAGCCTGAGATTACCAGATTAGTGTGTGTAGAAATGAGGAAAAAGTAAATATGTGCCTTTATAAAGTATGGACATGAGATTTTATAGATCATGTACCGATATCACATTCCATACTTGCGGGTTCTTGGATGGGAGGGGTCAAAAAATAGGCCTCTATTGTTTTGTGTTTTACAAATAGCACATACAGATCCGCGATATACAAATTGACAAGAGGACTTACCGGGAGGCTGAGAATTTATAGAGCATGTATAGTTTGTGCATTGTGCGTTGTGGAGTTGGAAGGGTTAGAAACAGGTCCCTATTGTTCGGTTCTCTACAAAATGCTTATGATGCATAGATCCCTTATTCCATACTTGGCCACTTATTTGGATCGCACACTTGTGAGTTGCACATTGTGCCTCTAATGTTTCGTGTCCTACAAATAGAAATTATAGTTGGGTGATATGCATATTGAAAAATGGACTTGCGCATTGGTTGTCTCCACATTGCAGTTCTGCTAGATGGAGGACGTGCAACGTAGCGGCTTCTCGGTGCAAGAAAAAAAAAAAAAAAAAAAACATACCTGCAAACAAGTTTGACAAATTAAGAGAAAGTAAAGGAAAAACTATTTACTATGGAACACAGGCAGAAAAAGAATGCACCTTTGCATTGTTTCGTGTACATCTCTGGGTAGGAGTTCTTTGTGCCTTCTAGTTTTCCTTTCTGTTTCTATCAACAAAAGTACAAAACAAAAGGGAAATGAACATAAGCTCAGATGTTAAGAAAAAGGCAACTACTATGTACATATATACAAAAAAAAATTGAATAAGATGAATAGAGTCACAAATAGTTTTTTTGAGGATGTACCTTATTTTTTCTTTTTTTTCACAATGTATATTTTATAATTAGAGTAGAAGACCATCTGTATGCTCACCAGAATGCTATGTGTAGAAATCAGGGATACACATATGCTTTGAAACATAGAAATATTAGTTTGCAATATGTTTGATGCATATGTCATAATTCAACTGCAATACCAATTGTATCGTGATCAGACCAATATGTGTCTAAGACAAACATACTATATTGAGAAATGGGCACATTGGACCAGACATGGTCAATAAGTGCGTTTTGTAGATGGGTTGTGTTGTTCAGAAGAAACCAAAGTCTGTATTTGCACATGTAGTTTTGAAATTCTTTTGTTATGCCAGTATTTTGTATCATGTCAATATTGAAGTCTCCTACAAGTATAATGGATCCGTTTAGATGGAAATGGTCCAATGCATTGGAAATAACATTTACTATGTTGGAGAATGTTGCATGGGGAGAAGCATATAGATTTAGTATTGCAACTTCTGTTCCATGAGAAAATTTTTTGGCAAGCACCAGTTCAACATTTTTTTCTTCGATATGTATGTGGTCCAAAATTGGTACATGTTTTTTCACCAGTATCATCAACCCATGTGTAATGTAACTTGATATGCAATTGTGATTTGGGAATTGTTTGTTCTACATGCATACTGCCATGTGTGTTCCATGCAAGCACGGAATATTGGATTGCATTAAATCATAGTCATTTAGTATATCATCCATGTGTGCATTTAAGCTATGTGTGTTAAGCGAGAGAATTGATATAGATGAATTTGTTTGTATGGATTGGTAATGATAATGAAGTTGAAATTTTGGAGTGGTCCTCAGTTGTTCCATCTCAATATCAACTTTCGGTTTCACTTTGAAGTTATCTTTTATCAGAGGACTTAGTAAATACAGGGAGTCTATGCTTCTGACATGGGACAGTACTATGTATACAAGTCGATGTATCTGAATTCCAGCAGGTTGAAATGCAACATTATTAAGTGTTAGTCCTTGTGATCTGTGGACTGTACATGCACATGCAACTTTAATCGGAAACTATTTGCAAATGTTCAGTCGACCTGTCTTTGCTGATGTCGATATTGGCTTTGATATTCGCAAAATAGGAGTCCAATCGCTTGTAGTGTTTGAATTATATAGATAAGACACCTTTCTTTCTTGTCGCTTGCCTATATGCGGTTCATGGAACTTAATCCAAATGACATCTATTTTTTCTATCTTCGTATAGCCTTTCAATATTCCATCTGCACCATTCACCAAGCCATCCTATGAATCATAGTTACAGGAGTATATTTCAACTAGCATTTCTAATTTCAATGCAAGGTGCAAAGGTAAAGTGGTTGAGTGTTCATGACATGGGATATTTCCACGGTTGTCTTCTTCCAAGTCAATCGAATTGATGAAGATATTATCGCCAGGCATGAGCAACACCATGTGGCTATTATGCTTTGCAACATCCTTATTTATGTAGAACATGTAAGGGAACGTTGGATCTGTTGGTGCAGGCCGGAAGAACCTCAAATTGATATAGGTCAAGTCATCATATGTTTGGTTGTTTGTGCGCATTCTATTCAGAATGGCAATGAATGTTTCATATGTCTGGCGCATTGTAGTATGAAACTCAAAGAATTTAATATTGTCTCTCCATAAGTCATGGGTCATTGTTTCCATGTTAATGATAGGTTGTTCAAATATCAAAGAATCTTGGATGGGTTGTGCCTGGTAAAGATCGCCATAGAAGATCATGTCAATGTTTCCAAAGTATTTGGTTTGCACATGTTTTATGCTTCTTAGCCGACTGTCAATGGAATATAAGAACTGTTTTCCAATCAAAGATGCTTCATCTATAAAGACAAGTTGTAGTTCCTCATAAAACTTAGATAATGTATCCAACATTTCCTTCCTAAGTGGAAGAAACTGTGACTTGTTAAAAAGGCATTAGAAATGTAGAGTGGATTGTTGTTCCACCAACATTGTATGCATTTTTTCCTGTGTATGCAACTATTAGACCCTTTGGTTTCATACGATCAGAGCAATTATTTGAATCATAGATTCGTATAAGCATTTGGAACAATGCTTTAGCTGTGAATGTCTTGCATGTTCCTGCTCCATCTGTAAGGAACACGAGCATAAGACTATTCATGTTCAACCATTTTTTAAGGGCAATGTCCTTTACAATTGGTTGTTGTTTGTGATTCAACAGACGTCTTATTATGTGGTATTCATTATATTCAATCAGAAAATGATGTTTTGTAACTTGAAAACCAAGGTTGATACGTTTTTCACTTTCAGCGGTTGGAGGACGAGGAAAATCCGGTTGTAAGTCATAGGACTCAGAAGGAGTTCTGGTTGTTTTTGGGTTTCTGAATGTCTCATCATGATCTCCAGGGTTTTTTATGTCATTAAGTGCAACTTCTAGATCACCCCATGTTGGATTAACATTGTAGGTAAATCTAGCTTCATTCATATGCACTATACTCTCAAAGGAAACATACGTAGCCTACCATGCATTGAAGTTATGTATTAATGTCTCTTCATTTTCATGAAACATAACGTATAGCAACATTTTTTCTCTACAATTGTTTTCATAGTCACAATGGTTATTGTATTTGACAAACCGTATAACAGAGGGTTTTTTGTTTTTTGATATGGGTGTACCATTTTTTCTTGTAATGCGATACTAATTCTTCTAAGAAGATATGCCTAATAGGATATGGATGTTGGATGTAAAAATCAATAATAAAGAAACATATTACGTCCTCTGAATTGTCAGGTTCTTGTTGCAGCAAAACCGATGGTTTAAGCATCAATGTGCGTTTTTCAAGTGGAGATGTGTTTATGAAGACACATTTTCTTGAACTACAAGTGAGGGGCAAAGAAAGGGCAATGTAAACTACTTGTTGAGAATACATTTGTTGAAGATTAAGCAATGTATCCCCAAGGGTGCGTATCATTTGTATGGCATCAATATGACTTCTTTCGTGTTCTTTGCGTATTTTTCTGAAGGAAGATGTCATAGATTTGTCAATCTTTGTCATATACGAGTTGCAGTAGGATGTTGCAACATATGCATTCAACACGTACTGTGCATCTGTATTTTCTTCCCACATAACTAGCATGTCCTTGGAGAAACTGTTGTTCCAAATATGGGAGAGTTTTCATTTAAGGAAAAGTGTTGGTTTCCTAAGCGTTATTTGTATGGCTTGGATGTACTCATATTCTGATAGATTTACCTGTGTCAAGAAGGCATCAAAGCTCATCATTTTGTCAAATCCTCCTTGTTATAGAAATGCGAACAAGGATTTAGATTTTTCAACAACAACACTATCCTCTTAACTAACTGGCTCTATGATTCTTGTAGCTCGCATTGGCGGAACGAGAAAGTTGTATTTGTAATGCGAGCTTTTTCATTTTCCACAACTTCTTGTATGGTGATGTCTATGGACTTTCGCAAGGTCTGGTTCCAAATGATTTGTATTGCATGTTATGTATTTATCCAAAAAATGTTCGATCTATGAATTCTTATGAGCTCCATAGACCGGTGCACCCTCTATCCACAATAGTGCGTGGTCATGCTCATTTCCCCTATTCTGGAATTCAGTCACAAAAAAATAGTTCAATATTTTTCCGAAAAACGTTTCATCATGGCATATCAATTGTCTCAAAGAATTTATTCTATGTCTATAGTATCGAGTATATGTCACCGAGTCTTTTCTTACGAGGTGGTCAATGTTGTTATTTTCCAGTGTATCAGTTTTTTTTTACGTTTCCTGTTACTATGTGGGTTAGAAACAAAAGCCACCAATGGATACCAACAATGCTTTGCACTTGTAAATGTGATGAAAAATGTTGGCGGCCCCAATTGTTGGATCATTGAATTTTTTTTTTGTTTTGTTTTGTTGCAAATAGTCATGAGAGGTGCAAAATATCTTGAAATCTATGTATCCAATATCGGATTTCATAATTTTTTCTAGGTTTAATTTGTACTTCACATCCTTGGCCAACAACATTCTTCCTTGTCACTGGCCTTTTCTTATTTAGACCCACATGCAAGACAAAACTTGTTGTATTATTATGCGCATTGTTTTGAAAAACAAATTTGTTATGTGATAGGAGAAGTAACCGCCTAAATGTAGTAGCTCCCATCGAACTATTTTATGATAACTAAATCATTTTGTAATATTAGTGCCATGTGGATCTCTATAGAACAGTGTTAGAAAGTTCATTTCCTCAGCGAATTTGTCCATGAATATTCCAAGTGGACGTTGCCCCTCACCAGGTGCGATTTCGACAATTTTGTCTTGCAAGTCACGAATGCACTGTGAATCAGTGAATCCATGGACCAATGTTTCAACAGGTGTTTCAGTCTCCGATCCATCACTTGTATCATAATCACTAGGATTTTCGAGAGTCTCTGCAGAGTTTCCATGTTCTTCTACGAGAACACTGTTCCAGTTGGCATTTATACAAATGTTCTCTTCTTTGTATAGGGCCCTGGAACATAATTCCTTTAATGCTTCCATAACAGCATGCACACACACTTTGCCTCTCTAATATACATTTTTGTATTGCAAGCATCTTTTCACAACCACAACGATTGTAATTGTATTGTTAATGAACTGTGGCAACTCTTTTTTCACAACATCTAGATGAACAGGAACATTAATAATTGATCCTGTTAAGCCCATCTAGGGTCGCTTATAGCCCCGTGGTCTGATTTTAGCAAATGAAATTTGCAGAGAGACAAGTCTCTCCTCAAGTTTCGTAAGTGCACTTACATCTGTTAGTGGTGTATTACATATTATTCAGTCAGGGGTTGCAAATTGTGGTAGTTTTCCATTTTCAAACGATTGTTTGCATGGAAGACAAACTTTCTCACTGGAAAATGGTTTATCGTGGGTTGTCATCCGGAGGTATTCTTCTTTCAAATCAGGCGTGAAAGACTTACTATTTTTTGAAAAATTCAATTGTTCACAAATTGCACATGCAATGGAAGGAGTGTCTTTCATTTGTTTCATGTAGGTTTGTCTTGCATTTTTTTTCGCAGGGAAGTATGGGTAGAAATTGTTTCCTATTTTTCAAGTACACCACGAACTGCCACAGTTGCATGACCATTCTGGGATATGCAATCACACATGTTTATGTTCTGTTCTTCGTGAACAAATTTCTTTACATTATCATATGTGAGTTTCTCTCTAAAAGGAAGTGTGGCAATGTATTTTTCTCTCTCGCGCATGACCGTTTTCAAGTTGTGGTAACTTACTCTATGTTTCTTTCCCAAGGGAGGGATGACCTGGTGGAAATTGGGATGAATTTCACTCTCACCCAGTTTCTCAGAAACTATTTTACATTTTTTGTTCAAGGCTTCTATTTGCTTATCAAAAGTCAAACGAATTTGATGAATACTTTTTTTCAAATTGTCATAACTTACTCTAGGTTTTTTGTTTAAGCCCTCTATGGCCTCATCACAACTGAAATGAATTCTACACATGTTTTTTTTGTTCAAGCCCTGTCTTCCCATATCGCAACCAGAAGGACTCTTGTTTTGACTAAAAATCATTCCACGCGTATGCAGATTTGATGTCGTTTGGGTGGCATGCACACTCAACCCTGAACTACCAATATTTCCAAGCAAAGGTTCATAATGGATATGTGATGTATCTATTTTCAATGACAGGATGTGAATTGTTCGATCGTAATTTGAATCGGTAACCCAGGAATGGACAGTGCCAGCGGGCGAGGCTGACCAAACCTAGATCTTCACCCTGAATACCATAGACAGCCATTGCGAACAGAATCTGCAACCCTCTATATTCCCTTCTTCATATGGAAGTGCCATGTTCACAAGGTATTACTGCCAACTTCCAACTGCTGACATATTTTCCATGAGATATGGGAAAAGTTGTTGATGCAAGCACCTAAAAGCATGTTCGTTGCCGCCTTTAATCCCATTGCAGAAGGACTGTACAGTGTAAATACACAATGACTGAACATTGAACTCAGCTGCTTCCAAACAACAAATTACATTACACAGACTATCTCCACAGCTAGACACAACATTTGTTGCCAGCTGTAAACCATAGAAATCTATGCCATCCAAAATATGTTTCCATTGCGATTGAGGTCTTTGCAAATAACGAACAAGTAGATACGAGGACCTTCTATATTGCATATGGATAGTTTTTGGTACAAAAGTGGTTCATAATGGCCACTGAGGGCATCGACATCATGGAACAAGATGCAATATGCATTGTCAGATGCAATTTTCTTGAATAGTAGATATCTTGTTTTTCTTGTCAATGACCATATGCCAACTGATATATTCAACCAGTTAGACGGCCACTGAATACAAAATGTATCTCCACAAAGTCCCCTCTGATGTACAGGTAGAATTGGAGATGCAAACAACCACATCTTTGAAAAATACGTGGCCACATCATGTATTCAATGCAACTGCCGAAGAAAATCAGATTCCAATTCGTATTCACATAACTGCAAAGCCTCAACATCGCCATTTTTAAAGAAGGCCAACAAATAATCTATCAATCCATTGTGCAACTCAGTCGACGAATACCGAAAATGCGATAGAACCTGGAATGTATTGAAAAGGCAATCCCCAATAGTATACGAGAATGCATCCAATCTAAAAAGGCCATTCCTATGCAAAACCACGTCAATGTTGTCATGTACAATGGACTATTTATATTTTTCATACATCTCAACATCTATTACCTCTTTCATATTTTCAATTGTCTTTTTGAACTTGTTTGCTAGATACTTTCAGTTTCTATGAAAACAGAGAAAAACAGAGGAAAAAATAAAAACTAGCAAAATAAAAAAGAAAAGAAAAATATCACACCAATCCCCGTATGTATCTTTAAACCTTCTTCTTCTCAACTTGAATCCCCCTAGTTCCCATAGGAGATGAGAAGAAAACAAACCGACACTGGAAACTAAACCAAACAGAAGAAAGACCGCAAAAAAATAAAACCATAACTTAACTCAGTAGAAAGAAAACATGCAAACGCAGTTTTCTGGCCCAAGAGTAGAAGCATACACTGTGTCTACACCCCACCTAATGGTTCCCTCTTCTGATAGTCCCAACTACTTTTCGTAAAGCACTATGCATTGCAATTTTCGAAAAAACTATCGGCGCGACATCCTCTATATGAAGACGCATTGTTTCCAGGAACCAAAACTAAGAGAACATACAAAAATAGTCTGAAATAGAATATTGAAAATCACCAAGAACAAGAAAACTTACTTGTCAACAAAGGATGAGAAGACCTTAGCGCCAAAAAAAATGCAAACCGCAACAACATGTCCAACAACTTGCAAAGTTGAAGAACAAAAAACCAGTGAACAACCACGAAGAGCTCGAACATCAAGTGTAGGAACTCAACTTTGCAAAGTTGAATCAAACAAGAACCAGAATCATGGAACGAAACAATGAACAAGGATGGAGCACAAGAGAAGGGATGTCAGGCATGAACAAAACTGTATTGCAAGGCATCTGTACATTAAACATTTAAGACTGGTAGAGATCTTAGGTAAACAGTTAAGACAGTAAGGACCATCAAAGGGCATAGGCCTGTGCAAGTATTTAAGAAAAGATGCAGTGTGGTAGGACTGTTCTCTCGAAGCATTCAACAATAAAGCAAAACTCAGACATAGGAATATCGTGGAGAATGTATTCAACCCAGTAGAAAATGCTAAGGGGACACATTCGAACTAATGCTAGCATTAATCCACTTTCCACGAATGCATAACAAAATTTATGATTCAAAAAGACCATATACTACCAAATACTTTGGAAATGCAAACATATTTTACATTGGGAATAGCAAAGGCTGCAATAAGACCTCCAATCCGTTGTCCGATCAAATCTTGATACATGTCAGTTGTAACATCAAATTTCTAGATATAATTGTTTTGTTGTTTTCGATTTCATACATCTCCCATAAAAATCAATAAAAAAAAAAATAATATTTTTAACTCTTTTATAAATTGCATTCTAAAGAGAGCAACATAGCTGGCTATGCACCGATGGCCGATGGTGTCAATATAAAATGGTTGGGTCATATTTAATATATGCGTTGATACGTATACTCGCTGAATACGTACCATGCCTATATATTCAGGTCAGAAAACAGAGGTACGCATGCCTCACTCCAACGGAGTTCAGCAGCTGTCGATGATTTATGAGGTTTGTGGAGCAGGAGGAGAATTCGAGCGTTGATAACCAATAGTAAGATCTAGCCCTACTGCATTACTTGAAGGAGCTTCAGCTTGACTATACTTGAGGCTATAAATCAGATAGGGGAAGCATTCCATCTGTAGCTAAACAGTAATACAGTAAGGATTTAATGAGACGTTGTCTAAACGTTTTGTTTTTTTTACAGAAATTTAGTTAAATAAATTCATAATTTTATATGGCATAAACCAATGTAACATATTATTAGGATTATACACACTTAGCTATTTAAATTTACAGATTTAACAATTTTTTTCTTTAAAAAAAATAAAACTAAAATATTAAATTATTTTAATTAAACATTTAATTAATTGAAATATTTTTTTTCTATTAAAACATAATTATACATAACATGACATTAGAATGTAAATGTTTAAAAAATCACAATTAAAATAAATATATGCCAGGTTATATATATGTATATATATATATATATATATATATAAAGTTGTAAATTTTATCTACCTTCTCTCCTAAATGAGTTTTTGTGCTTGATGTTATCAATTTTTCTGTTCATCTCTATGTTGCAGTGTATTATACTTCAAATAAATTTATAATATCTAAACTTCATACGAAGTTGTAAATAGCACATGCCTCCTATAAATATATTGAATTCCGTGAGTGTTAAACAAATTTTTGTGGTTTATATTATAAATGTTTTTCTTCGTCTTCGTTGACTTGTATTATTGTGATTTAACCAAATATTCATTGACCAGTTATCATTTTCATTCTACTCATAATCAATTTTTTTTATATGTAATTTCAAAATCATCTTAATGAAAAATGGAGGAAGAAAGTTTTATCGATGTGTATGTTTACTCAACAGATTTACGTATGACTGGTTTATTTCAATGTATTGAGATATGACCTATTTTCGCACCGATAATAATGAAGTCCATCCATATTTCAAGAAGATATTTAATATTTCACATGACCGGAGAAAAACTATAATGAAGTACATCTATATTTCACGTGACGGGAAGAAACCAACATCTTCAAAGATAGGTTGAACTAGCATTTTTTCTTTTTTTGGCATGCTAAAAAAAAACCAGTTTCACTATTATTCTATTAGAATTAAATGAAACTTTCTGTTACATATGTATCTAGTGGGCATTTTCCTTGTAATTTATACAAAAAGTAAAAAACGTTTCTTCCTTCTACACTATCCAAAAAAGTCATCCTAGTGTTATATAGAGGATTTGTCATATAATTGTATTTGGAAATATACACTAGAAAATATAGAAATTTCATGTGTTTACAACAACTTCTTCATAAAAAAAATGGTGTGTCTTTGAGAGCCATCTTTGATAAGTTGTCTTGTCTATGGATATGCATAAATTTGATAGAATCAAATCCATCTTTTAACCTTCTGAGATAAATAAGGTTCAAATTTTATTTGGAGATTATCCAATCAATAGTGACCTTGGAGTCACCTGCAACCATCAACTTTTTAATAGTGAAAAAGGACGCGAGTAGTAGGAGTCCCCAAAGTCCCAAGAGCTCTACTTTCATGTTGTTGCCAGTGCCTCAGCAAAACACGCCTTAACTATGTGTGTTCTGAGGAGAATTTTAAATATAATCCAATACCACAAATATTTCCTACAGCGGCACCATAAAAAAAACCAATTGGATTATCATCAAAATAGATTGGATTTAAGATGAAATCTAATTTATATTTATCATTTTTTACTGTGTACTCTTTAAATGATATAATAATGTTTAAGACTATCATTTGATCCATTCTATTCCAATTTTCAAACATAATTTTATCTCAAAATTTCCACATGCCCCAGCAGACAAGAAATTGGATGTGTCTGAGTTTTGGAAATTGTAAGAACGAGTGTTTTAGATTCCCCTCCAAAGAAGGGTAATTCCAATTGCTATCGATCTTCAGGAAATTTATTATTTCAATCCATTTTTTTGTGTTATTGGACATCCCACAAAAAGGTGTGTAGTTGTTTCTTCATTCTTTAAACAAAGATTGCAAGCCATGGGCCCAATACCTTCTCTTTTTTTATAGTTTGCACGTGATAATACAGTCTTTTAAACACATCCACATGAAGCATATCACTTTGGTTGGGATTTTCAATTTCTAGATAGCTTTGAACCACCATTTCCTCTCTTCCAATTTGTTAACATATAAGAAGGACTGATAGGCAAATTTTGTAGTGACTACACCTCAAGATCTGTTCGAGGACTAGACCAGTTTATTCTTTGATTTGTTGAGTTGAATGCCATTATATCTTAGAAAACTAATAAAATTGTCCCATTCAGATTTGTAGAAATTAGATAATCTGATCTGTGAAGACTCCAACCAATAATGAGATGTACCAGTATCCAAAGGATCAAGTGCTTGGGCTAAGGAGTGAATTTTGGAGTTGTTTAAAACCTGTAGGAGAGAGGTAGATAGCTTAAAATTGGGGCTGCATCCAATAAAGGGATCACATCCCAAAACTACACGGGTTCGTGAGCCAATCTCCTAAGAAAGCCACTTTTTAATGATCGAGAGGGAATCCATGAAGTTTTTCCAAATGATAGAAGAACCTGGTGTAGTGTGAGCATCTCTGTGAAGCTAGGATATGAGATCTATGCCTTTCAAATATTTTTTTCTGAGGATTGTATTCCATAGCCGAGAACTAAATAAACCCCGCCAAAAAGACTTTGCAGCGAGCGACTGGGAAAACCATGAGATATGTTTAATACCCCATCCACCAAGGTGTTTTGGTCGGGAAATATTTTTCCATTTCGTGAGATGAAATCCAATACCTTTCTTACCTCCTTTCCAGATGAAGTAAGAGATCAAAGTTTGTATTCGATTCAGGACAGATGTGGGAATTTCACAAGACTAAGCCAATAGAATGGTATCTTCTAAAGAACTGAAGTTTCTAAAGTGAGCCTACCGCCAAGTGAAAGCCATTTGAAAGTCCAATTCCTGATCATTTTTTCTATCTTCTTAAGTAACCAAATCCAGTCATTAACTTTGTAGTTGTTTTGTTTTAAAATAAAGCCGAGGTATTTCATACCTTGATCAATGCTCTCAACCTTAATGTCAAAGATTGCATTCAAATTTTGTTGTAGACTTGGATCAATATTTTGGACAAGACAAATTGATTTGATGTGATTTATAATCATCCCCGAAGCAGAGCATAATTTTGTAAGGATGGACTTAAGTGTAGCCAGTACTCTAATTTTCCAGCTCCAAGAATGAGAACATCATCTACAAAAAGTAGATGTGAGATGAAGTTGCTAACAACGACTTTAAGACCTTTGAAATTTCCAGATGTCACAACTTGTGATAATAATGAGCTAAAAACTTCAACAACCAACATGAAAAGAATGTTGGAGCTTACGCTTCTAATCACAAAACGCCCACAGATAAAACAGAAATAGCAAACAGTTTATATGCCAGCAATTAAAACAGAACAAAATTCGTGCATTTAAGAAAACAGATCATCCACAGCGCTCCTGATAAAACAGAGTACTCAGCATATCCATTCATTCAAGAAAAACAGAGTACAGCAGCTGCTACAGAAAACAGAGCAAAGCAACATTCATCCAAGAAGAAAAGACAGAGCACTCAGCAGCGCGTGCATTTCAAAACAGAGTAGTTTTTCAGAGTTGGGGGAAGCTTCACGAACACTCTAATTAGAAGAAGAGTCTAGATACATTGAAGACTGTAGAAGGAGGAGGGAAGAATTGAATGCAGGAGCTGTGAGAGTAGTTGAGAAATTTATGGCAGGGGAGATTAATAACTCCGGAGATCCACGTCACCAACACTCCCCCTTAATCTTCACTGCCATGTATGTCTGCAATACCAATCTCCTCCCGAAGATGCTCAAAAACATTCTTTGCAAGCG
>ML777519.1:999882-1029208 GCA_009831015.1 Picea engelmannii
TTTTTTTTTTTTTTTTAAATAGGTAAATATAAGGAATAAGTGTAATTCCTTTATTACTCTCCTTTATTACTCACCTAGTATTTTGAAAAATATTTTAATGTGGGAGCACAAAATTAAAAGCATATCAATCCAAAAATTACAGTATTATTATGAATTCATAATAAATTGAATATCTTTAAAGTGAGTGAGAGTTGCCTATGACTAAACTATTTATGGAAAGAGTATACATACTAATTTTATAATGTTTTTAAAATGTAACATCCTTGTTTTAACTAATGCATAATGCTCTTAGGTAGTTGAAGCAAAAAGGTAAGAAGATTCTATTAACAAATAATATAAAACCAAGATTTATGTGGAAACCTAATATAGGAAAAAACCACGAGCAATGATAATCAATAATTTTATTATTCAAGGGAGAATTACAATAGCCAACCCATGCATACAACCATCCTCTCCTCTCATACACACAACACACATTAGTATTGCTTCCTTCACACTCACACTCACTACAGTCTACATTGCACTCTCACCTCTATGAGTATGCTCGTATATATAACATCTCTTAAACAATTAGAGAAACTTATTATAATAAGATCAATCAATTACACCAACTGTTAATAGAAGAGTGCATGCATGCACATTCTAAATATAGTTGCATGCATGTGTATCTTGGGAATTCCATTGACATGTTTCCAACAATCTCCACCTTGACAACAATTTACCTCATATATCAATCCCTTAATTAATTCATCACATTTTCTGCAAGCCAAGAGAATCCAAACACCATCGAAACTTCTCTAACAAAACTGATTTCGTAAACATGTCTGCATAATTCACTTTTGTATGAACTGTTTCCAGAGATACCCCCCCTTCATCAACCACCTATCTTACAAAATGGTATTTAATAGAAATATGTTGTGTCTTACTTTGATAAGATGGATATCTTTCCAGATGAATAGAACTTTGACTATCGCAAAACACTTTCACCTTGTCTTGCATCCTTCCAAACTCACCTAGCAAACCTTTTAACCAAATTTCCTCCTTGCAAGTATGTGAAGAAGCCATATATTCTTCCTCAGTAGTGGATAAATCAACTACATTTTGAATCTTTGAAATCCAACTAACAAGTCCTCCTACAAGAGTAAAGACATATCCTGAAGTGGATCTCCTTTTGTCCAAGTCACCTGCAAAATCCGAATCTACATAACCGCAAATTGAATCACTTGAACCATTATAGGTGATAAAATAATTACTTTTTCCACTAAGATAATAAAGAAATCATTTTCGTTGTTTCTCAATCATCTTTACCTAGATTTTCTATGTATCTACTCACAACACCAACTGCATGTGAAATATCTGGTCTAATACTCACCATTGCATACATCAAACTTCCCACTGCATCAACATATGGTATAAGAGACATATAATCATTTTCTTTGTCATTACTACGACATAAACCTGAAGAAATATTGAAATGGGAAGCCAAAGGAATCTATACGAGTCTCATACATTCATTCTGAATATCAGAAGTATTTTCTCCACATACTTCTGTTGTGATAACCACAACTTACCATTTTTCCTCTCTTTTTGTTTCTCCATGCCCAATATTTCTTTTGTTGCTCCTCGATCCTTCATATGAAATGCCCTATCCAACTGAGCCTTTAAACTCTTGATTTCGACCATGATTTTGCTTACCACAAGAATATAGTCAACATATAAAACCAAAATAATGAACATGTCATTTTCCAACTTTTTAAAGTAAATACAATGATCATATTCATTTCTTATAAAATTTAGGGTCACCATGAAGGAATCAAACTTCTTGTAGCATTGCATGTGAGACTATCTCAATCCATACAATGAATTCTTGAGTTTGCAAAAAAACCTCTTATTGTGATCCTAAAAAAACCCTTATGGTTGTTCCATATATATATATATATATATATATCCTCATCCAAATATCCATGTAGAAACATTGTTTTAACATCTAGCTACTCTAACTCAATATAAAGTAAAACAACTAGTGCTAACACAACATGAACTAAAACAAGATTCATAATTTCTGAAAAGATTTCATTAAAATCAATACCTTCCTTTTGAGAATTCCCTTTTTCTACCATTCTTGCTTTATACCTTTCAACTTTATCATCAACACCCTTTTTCAGTTTGTAGACCCACTTGCATCCAACAACCTTCATGTCCCTTGGAAGTTCTACCAAATCCAATGTTGTATTCCTCTCTAAGGCATCCATTTATTGTTTCATAGTTTTTTTCCATTGAGAACTTTTATATACCTTAATTTATTCCTGATAACAACTAGGTTCTCCATCAATAGAAACCAAAGCCACAGATGAAACATAATCGTCATATCTTGTAGGAGGATTCCTGACTCGTGTAGATCTCCCTAGAGATGGTTGAGGCATATCCTCAAAATATTGGATTTTTTTTGCATCTTCATATTTTTCTTCTTTTGAAACTTCTTCATGATCCTCCCTTTCTAAAGATGGTCGAGTTTCCAACCAAATTTGTTGAACTTGCGGTACATTTTCTTGTCTCACTACAACATCTACCAATTCTCATTTTAAGAGTGAGGATTCATCAAATACTACATATATGCTTATGATGAGTTTGTGGAAAGTAGGATCCCACAATCTCTACTCCTTAACTACATCACCATAACCAACCAAGACATATTTCTTTGATCTAGGATATAACTTAGAATGTTGATCTTTAGAGATAAGAGCATAAGCATCACAAACAAATATTCCCATATTTGAAAAGTCACACGAATGACCTATCCATACATCTTTTGGAATATTACAGTTTATTGCAGTTGATGGTGACTGATTTATCAGATATCACACTGTAAGAACTCCTTCCCACAGTTCCTACTGCAAGTTGGCATTACTAAGCATGCTCCTTGCTCTCTCTAGAAAATTCCTATTCATGCATTCAACAACACCATTTTGTTGAGGAATATAAACCATGGTATTATGCCTTTTGATCCCAACTTCCTTGCAATAGTTGAATCTCAAATTCCACACATGAAAACTCGCCTCCATTATATGTTCTTAAACACTTGATTGACCTGTTAGTGCTCTTTTCAACCAAAGCTCTAAATTATTTAAATGTATTAAATACATCATCTTTTATTTTAAGTATATAGACCCAAACCTTTCTAGAGTAATAATCTATAAATGTCACAAAATATGATGATCATTTAAAATAAACTGTAGGGTATGGTCCCCAAACATCTAAATGAATGTAATCAAGAATACATTTTCTTATGTGTCTTCATGTTTTAAACTTCTATCTACACCGTTTTCCAAAAATAAAATACTTGAAGAAATTCAAATTCAAAAACTTCATACTTGGAAGTGACTTATGATCAACCAGTACCTTAATCCCTTTCTCACTCATATGACCCAAATTTTGATGCCATAAACGAATAGAGTCACTTTCATCTTCATATTCTACCACTTCTTGATTTACTTTTGTCCTTCCTTCAAGTTGATAAAGGTTCGTGATCCCCTTTTTCTTCATGAATACTATGATGCCTTTGGACACCCTTAGTAATCCACCTTGAGCTATGCACATGTAACTAGCAGAATCTATAATTTCCAAGGATATCAAGTTATTTCTAAGTTCAGGTGCATTCCTTACATCTGTTAATGTTCTTACAGAACCATCACGCATTTTAATCTGGATGCTACCAACTCCAACAATTTTACAAGAAAAACCATTTCACATAAAAAAAACACCATCGTCAATAGATAGGTAATTTGAGAACCAATTTTTATGAAGACACATGTGGATAGATGCACTAGAATCTAACAACCAATGTTGATGTTGATGTGAAACATCACAAGTAGACAATACCTCATAACCTATACATGAACTGGAACTTGAACTTGTTTCATCTAAATTAGCTTCCTTTGCTTGTTTTGTGGAGTTCTCCTTGGATGCATTATTATTTTTCCTGAAATCCTTCTTCCGATGCCCAAATTTGCCTCAGAATGAACATTTCTACTTACTCTTCTTGCCTTTTGACTTAGACCTTGATCTACCCCTATGATTTTTCCCTCTTTCTATAGATCGACCTATGACCACCATTGTTTCTTCTATTGAGGTTTCCTTAGTGGATATTTTCCTCATCTCCTTATAAAACAAAGCTCCCATAATAGTTTCATAATCAATGGAATATGCTGAGATAAACCACATAGTTGTGACCATATAATCCCAATAATCATGAAACAAACACAGTAGTGTAATCACCTTGTCCTCATCATGATACGTTATGCCCATACTAGATAATTGACAAATCAAAGTATTGAAAACATTCAAGTGATCAACAATTTTTGTACCTTCTTTCATCTGCAAGCTATACAACTACCTCTTCAAGAAGATTATGTTCATCAAGGACTTTGTCATATACATAGTCTCCAGTCTGCTCCACAAACCTGTTGTTGTCTCCTCTTCAACGTTGTTAAACAACACTTCATCTTCTAGACATAAACAAATGGTATTGAGGGCTCTTACATCCAGATATTCTGAGTCCTCGTCTGTCATGCTTGTCAGTTTCTTTGTCTTTCTAGCCAACGCCTTTTGCAATCCTTGTTGCACAAATAGATCCCGCATCTTGAGCTTCCATATTGCAAAGCTATTCTTACAGCTGGATTTCTCCACCTCAAACTTAGAACTCTACAGTTTCTCCATTGATAGAAAACTCCAAAAAACCACTTCTTATAAAACTGAGCCTTCCTTTTAAGGATAAATATTCTTATATATTTCAAGGTTCAATAAAAAAAAATGTTTATATTAAAAAGAAAACCTTTTAAAACACATCCACCTTATTTATTTATAAAATATTATCCACTTTATTTACCCATCCATCCCAAAAACAAAAGTGATTCTCCACTTATTTAAATATTGCCCCACTCATTTAAACATACCATATGTTATGCATAATGAAACAAAAAAACAAAGGTTCAGCCATGTCTTATTCAAAATAAGACAAAAAAAACCTTTAACTTTGGATCAAACTTTATACCATTCATAAATACTTTTATTTTTGGAAAAAAAGGGGTTGTTGCACTCTCGATGAGGATAACATGCAACAACTTCTTAATTGTTGCACCTTGTTAAAGGATAGCCTACAAAATTTTTGCAAATTGTCGCATTGTGTACTGTGTGATGCTCGTGACAAGATGAAAATTTTGTCGTACTGTGTATTGTGTGATGCCCACGACAATTTGTGATTTTTTTTTAATTTCACAAGTGTCCCTGCAACTGTTGCACTGTGCCACATGGACAACCTATGACAGTGTGATAAAACATGTCCTAGGTTGATTCACTCCACTCGTCTCATCTCGGTTAACCTGCTCTACTATCCAGTGATCAGATTCTCTTCTCCTTCGCTCTCTAATCCTTCAACTCTGCGCTATAATACCACTTGTTAGGAAGCGAAAGAAAAAAATGTAACAGAATTCTAATAGAAAATAATATAAACCAAGATTAAACTGAGAACATCAATCACACCATTGACACGGTGATTTATGTGGAAACCCAATACAGGAAAAAACCACGGGCAATTATAATCGGTATTCTTATTATTCAAGGGAGAATTATAATAGCCAACCCACACATACAAACATACTATCCTCTCATACACACAATACACCTCAATATTGCATCCTTCTCACACACACTCACTACACTCTACATTGCACTCTCACCTCTATGGGTATGCTCGTATATATAAACAGCTCTTAAACAATTAGACAAACTAATTATAATAAGATCCATGAGTTACAAAAAATGTTAATAGAAGAGTACATGGATGCACATTCTAAATATATTTGCATGCATGTGTATGTTCAGAAATTCGTTGGCATGTTTCCAACAAATCCACAATGTATTTCCTTAATTGTAAATAAATATAATGTAATACCAAATGGTGGGAAATGGATAGATATGGTGGCTCATTAATCCAAAAGAGATGGAGTGTTCCAATATAGTGTCCAATAGAGGTCCAAAGGGAAAAAATTTATGGGTATTAATTCAAACCCATTTTTTTGAATTTTATTATCATTTGGGGAAAATTTCTATTTCATGGTTGAGTTTATGAGAGCCCAAGCATTGAATATATGTCATAGGGTGAGTATGAGAGTCACATCCCATAATTATTGGAGAGGATGGGGATGAAGTAAAATCAACATTGGGCAGAGTGAGAAGTCAACTATCTTGGGAAAGAAAAGGAAATTTGTATGGGGAGTAACATGCAGTTTTTCACATTTAATTTTTTGAGGAACAACAAGTAGAGAAGAGGTGAGAAGATCTTAGGAGATGGAACAACAATATTGGGAAAATTTTGGAGCACATTGGAGCATTTTTGAAGCGTTTTAGAGTTGTAAATTGAAGAGAAAGGTTGTCAGGCCTGAAGAGTGAGCTCATGACTGAGTTTTACTATATGAATACATGTTTTTTGTTGTTTTCGATGGTGGTTTTCCTAGAGGTGAGCTCCCTTGAGTTCCCAATAGAGAGATTCATAGCTACCTCAGGCAGAGAGACCCTGATAAATGAATGGGATGCCCGATTGAATAAGAGCAATGAAGGGGTACATTACTTCGATTGGGAAGGTCAAGAGGAAGAGAGATGAAGGAAATTTGGGATAGTTGTAGGAGAAAACCAGTGGGTTGTGTGATGGAGCTATGAGGGACTGTGAGAGACACCCTTCGTTTGTGGATTCCTAGCCTTGGATGGTGAATTAGTTGTTGTTAAGAATTGGAATAGAAAGTATATAGTTGGGTGTAACATCCTTCCCATGGAGTTTTCTGCACCAACGTTTTATAAAACAAAAATGTTTACATATTTTTTGAGTTGTTCCATGAATCTAATTGTTGTGTTTAACTTTGTATATGTGAATGGTTAATTGTTGCTGTGAATGAGTTATTAGTTGCATTCATGCTCATAGAGTGTTGTAGATGCATTTATTTATGAGTAGAAAAAAATAGTTGAATATGTGTTTAAATTGTAGCTGGTAAGCTACAGGAATATAGTTAGCGTAAGAAAATTTCATTTTTATGTGTATTTTTGTAGTGGGGGGGGGGACGCATAGTGATAATAATGGAGGCCATTCAATGTAAGGTGTGCCAAGAGTTCCACTATATTATTAAATAAGTCTCACTATGGTAATTTGATATATTAGTATACACATAATAAATGTAAGAGGACTTACTAGATGGTTGATTTTCTATATTAATATATTTTATTTTGAAGAGTTTTGAATAAGAAAAATTGTGCCATGACACTCTAGAGAATTCTTATATTTTTGGTGTAGAATTTGTAGAAACATGTTGTTTATGTGATTTTACCTCGGAAAAATGACCAATTTAAAAAAAAAAAATCCAAATCATAATATGGGAAGTGAAGTTATCATCATTTTAAAATTTGCTAATTTTAAGGGTTTTTCAGTGAAGATCGTGTGATTTTTCTGATTTCTGTAGTAGCTATGGCCAAATTTTCCAAAACAAGTTACATATCTAGGTTCCTCTCAAAATTTTACCCAATTAAAAAAAACGTCCAGGTCGAAGCTCCTGAAGTGAAGATATAACCAATTTAAAATTGACCATTTTCTAGGGTCTACGTCATGACGACAAGATTGCAGAGCTTATAACTTTTCATAGAGTGCTCAGATTGCCACCCAATCAATTCGATTGGATAGAGAATTTTAAAACTTTTCATTTGGTATATTATATGTGGTTTTTCCAATGAATATTTGACTCTTCAACAAACTTCAACGAAATTTGATAGGCATCCATGAAAACATCAAGACAATGTTTCTCCAGGCAAAGGAAAATAGGTCTATTCTAAAGGCCATCAATCAAGAATACATTGAATAAGTATATGTTTGGTATGATTATGAGGATGCATGTGATGATTGGTATATGGATAGTTTTCATTTATGAGATGAAAACCACTTTCATATTTTATTTGATGCCTCTACTCCAACATATGTATAGAATATCGATGTGACAACTTATGAGCCAATTATGACTATCTGTGTCCATATTGCATATTCTAATGTCATATTTTTCTTTCTAGATTCAGCTTCACCCCTTTCCCACTATTTTGATGGATCTGATTATTTAGATCCACATGACTGGTGTTAGTCTTCAAAGCATCATTTTCAGTTGGTTATTGAGTCCCGATATTTTCCATGTGAAATTCACATGAACACTTGGACATGGGACCCAGGTTTACAATGGAGGTTGGACTACTTCATCATGGTGGCTTTCATTTCCACATGGGACCCTAGTTCTCTGGTCTACTTTAGAACTATTGTCCACACTTATCCACGGGATCCTAGTATATGGTTTTACACCCTCATAACAATCATTGAGGAAAATACTTTCATAAGGGGAATGCAATGTAATGTAACTAGAGAGGTAGTGGGGTGCTCAAAGGGACCATAGTAATAATAGTGGAGGCCATTCAATGTAAGGTGGACTACGTCCACTGTACAATGAAATAAGACCCACTATGGTGTTTATATATATTAGTATAAAAATAATAAATGTAAGAGGACTTATTATAAGGTTCTACTTCTAGAAGGTTCCTCCTCTATAATGTTCTTAGGTCATTGGTAGCACTATATAAATGGGTTCAATCAATGTAATAGGGTGTAAAGAAGAATAAGTGTTGTATTTGGAGTGTGTATCTCATTAAGAGGTTTTCCCCTCGAAGAGGCAAGTGAAAATGATAGGGTCCATTCCATAATAGGATCCATTGTATGGTGTTGCTCTACCATAATTTTCTTGCTAATAATAAAAGAAATTTTGCATATTGTTCTTGGTATTTTTCGTGGTGATTATATTTGTAGATATTTGGTAATTAAAAAATTGCACATAACAATGTTCCTTGGTTAACCTCGGGAATGCTACCAAATTTTATCATAACTCAAGGTTCAACACTGAGCTTGTATGGGCCAGAAGCCAACACAAATTGAGAAGATTCATGGTTATAGATTTCATCCTGTGGAGAATTTGGGGAAAAAGAAATGAACAGAAGTGAAATCCCCAAATTACGAGTATATTTCGAGTTTCAATGCTTGAAAGAAGACAAATAAGAAAAATTATGGTATCGATTTACAAGTTGCATACTTGAAATTGGCCATGGAAGTCGAATTCATGTGTGTTTCAGGGTGGTTGTGAAGTTTTGCAGATTGATGGTACAAATTGATTCGACCATGAGGATCAACAATCAAGATTCAATCCCGAAGTGAGGAATAACGGTGAATTTTAATAGAGTCTAATGGTACGATTCAAATGAATGAGGACCGTTCATCGTATCGAAGCTAAATCTTAGTAGTTCATCAGAAGTCGAGTTTTGAAAAAGTATTTAGGTAGGGCACGAGTTGAAGTACAAAGAAGAGAATATCGATGGTAGAAGCCCGAAAGGATGAGATTTGTCACATCAATTGGGGTAATTCTCAATCGTCATATCTTACATAGATGTTCTTTCAAAAAAGTATTTTTGGGAGGTCTCATTTAGAAATAAGGTTTTCAATGGGTTATTCCGACAAAATGAACCCAATACGCTATAAGAGATCGAAGTTTGACAGGATTGAGGAACATGGAAATTTTTATTTCTGATGGTATGATTCCAACAACGTATCGAACTATGGATTTCAGTAAATTTTCATACCCAACAATTGAATCTATTCGATGGGAAGTTTTTGAAGAAGAGTTTTGACAAGTCTACAGAGGTATACCTATTGCTTGACAAGGCCAAGAAGATCAATGATTAGAATTAATCATGATTTTGAGATCAATGATTTGGATCTAAAGATTGTTACAATAGTAAAATAATGAATTTTTCCATGAAAGAATCTATTTTTTGAAGGTCTTCGTCTTGCAAGGAATTTTTTAGGGCCTAACCAACATTTTTAGAAAATCAAATTTGTAAAACACTGTGTTTCCTTCTAAGACTTCTTCTAAAATTATAGATCTTGGAGAGATATTTCTAGTCAATTAAACTACTTTCCAAATGAAGCTTGTATGAGAGAGTTACAACCAAAACAATCAACGATAAAATTTAGTACCATATTTCTTTTAGATAAAATAGCTCCTAGCTCAGGAGTTAGTTTGGGACTGAAGGGAAGTCTATGTAACTTGCATCAACTACATAATTCAGTTATGTATCCATATTTGAGTTCTAGGTGTCTAAAAATGTGTTGGGAGAGAAAAAGGACACATGTAGCATGCATGGTTGAAAAAGAGAAAATTGACAAAACTTTTGAAGACCATAACTTTATGCTCAGAACTCAAAATGAGAAAATAAATATTCAATGGAAAGGTATTGAGGATGAGAATTCATATATTAACCCATAAAATTAATTTAACAAGTAAATTTTATAGTCAATGCAAAAGAAGATGACTTGTGGAACTAAAGGGAAAAAGAAAATTTATGAATTCTTTTTCAAATTGTGTATGTATTTATTTTCATCGAACATAAATTGTTTACATACCCTTTTTTTCAGAATTAGATGTTCATAGAATTTTTTTTTTTTTTCTATATGACAACCACAACAATGGAAGATTCCCAAGGGTCATAAAATCATGAGGAGGAATTTAGAGGTCTACATGTCAGCATGGGGAACATTGAGACTGAGTCCAATGGAAGAAGATATAGGTAAGAACCTGTAAATATGAGGATACTACATAGATAAGTGTAGAGCTATAAGGTTGCTAATGAAAAGATTATGAATTCCTAGGAAGAGATACTTCAGAGCTTGAAAATGTTATAGAAGCAAGGAAAAAAGGACTATGATGCCAAGCCAGAAGCTAGTGCTAGACAAGTGGCATCATCCAAATCCCATAATAGAAGGGATGGGGATGGGAATGATATGTAGTCAAGGAGTAGGATCAGGCGCCATTATTTCTCAGAGAAATCCACTAGGATATCTCATGCTATTTTAGGGCCATGGAGTAGCCCAAGTGTGTCCTTCATTAGGAGGCAGAGGAGAATTACTAAGGGATACATCTTCCAAGGTGAACTCAAGAATATCAAGCCACCAAATTTCAATGGTGATTATAGGAAGGGAGAATGGGTCGAGGCCTAGCTGTTGGAAATGAATAAAAAAAATTAGTTGCACGATTACACCTCAAGGGTAGAAACAATAATTACAAACTACCACTTATAGGGAAAGGAAACCATGTGGCGGGATCATCTTAAGAAACCCAATCTTATCGATGGGAAGAGGGTTTCGTGGAGGGAGTTCAAATGATATTTACAAGAGAATTTGTGTTTTGAGAATTACTATGAGAGGATGATGAAAGCGTTCTTTGAACTCAAGTTGGAAGGCATGATAATGGATGAGTATGAGAAGTTTTTCTTTGAATTGTTTAAGTATGTGCACTTCATAAAAGATGAAAAGGTTAAAATCCAAAGGTTTCTTAGTGGGTTACGCTCCTTTTATAATGACAATATACAATATGATAACCTCGAGACTTTGAAGGAAGCCATAAAGAGAGAAAAACATCTCTATGGGCGAAGCAAAGGGAGGTTAGTCTTTCAAAAGACTTGGAATGAGAAGATGAAAGGAAAGAGGGAGAAAAGGTAGAAAGTTTTTGAGCCACCCTTTTTCACTTTGGTTGACTATCGTTCACTATGGTTTCCCATGCTTGACTTTGGCTGAGTATGATTGACAATGATTGACCATGTTTGACTATGGCTGAGTAAGATTGACCATTGTTGACTATGGTTTATCATGGTTGACTAGGCTTGACCATGGTTGAGTATGGTTGAGAATGGGTACATATGGTGGACTATGGTTGACCATTGTATAGTTCATTTGACCATGGTTGAGTATGGTTAACCATGGTTGACTACAATGAGTTGGTTTGATTATGGTTGATTATGGATGATTGTGGTAAAAAATGGTTGACCATGTTAGACTATGGTTGGCCATGGTTGACTAAGGTTAAAGATGGTTGTCTATGGTTGACATTGGTTGATAGTCAATGTCTATAATTGATTATCGTTCACTATGGTTGAACATGGTTGACTTTGGTTGAGTATCATTAACTACAGTTGACCATGGTTGAGTATGTTGACTCTAGTTGACCATGGTTAATTTGGGATGGCCATGGTTGTCTATGGTTGATTATGGTTGAACATGGTGTTACACGTCAAAATTGCTCAGATGGATAAGTGTCGCATTGTCCCTATTAATTGTCGTAAGTGTCGCATCTTCCCTACAACTTTCGCAAGTGTTGCAAGTTGATCACTAGTGTCGCAAACGATGATCAGACATGATGCCATAATAACGACACTAAGGAGGCACTTATGACATCTCACATGACTGATTTGAAGGAGGAGAACTGGTTTACTGGGATCAAATGACTCTTGACACCTGAAAGGAACCCTGAAACAGAGGTTTGGAGAGGGAACGCTCCCCTAAATCAGCTGCAGGAGCGCTGGCGCTCCCCTATCATGCTTCAGGGAGAGTTATAACGCTCCCCAGACCCTTTTGGAGGAGCACTGCTCACCTTAAGAGCGTTGGCGCTTCCCCAGGCTTGCCAAGGAGCGCTACAACACTCTGAGACCCCTTCTGAAGGAGCGCTCCCTAATCTGGGTCAGTTGTTAGCCCGTTGAGAAGAATAAGGGGAGGAACATTCGAGATTAGGAGACGGTTGTGATCGAATTATTGTTTCCATCAACAGATCCCTGATCTATGGAGAAGGTTCCCAACTGGTTCTAAACATAACTCAAGAGGTTAGACCCCTCCCAACCTATATAAACAAGCTCTATGATGGTGGAAAGGGGGAAGAATTGAATATGTGAAACTTATGATCTTGGAGGAAACTTACAGTCAGCCAAAGGAGAGTGATCAGTGAAGCTGTTGGTATCCAGGTTGTGGATCTTTCAGGCAAGGGTTAGACGAAGAGGACTTGACGAAGTTGTCGCATTCGCATCTACGATTATAAGTACTGTTGTCGTTATTCTCATCAATATGACACGCTTGGCCTGTTTCTTTCTAGTTTGTGTCTGATGTTACATGAACTTATCATTCAGTGATAGACCTGTTTTCAAGCTAATATCAATAGAGTAGGAAGTGGTCGTATCTTGTTTTGTCCATAGAACTCAGCGAGGAGCAAAGGATTGGAACGCAATTCGGAGCGTGCAGGGACAAACGTCGATAACAGGTACTTCTATCATCCTTCCTTCTCATGTGTTAGTTTAGATAGATTCGAAATAAATTCAGTGTCCATGTTAAGCATTTTTCTGTCTAAGGTTAAGGTCAAGCCTTAGAAGTGATCTACCTGTCCGCAAGGAGATTTTCCTACAACACATGGTTAAGTATGATGAGTTTGGTTGCTTATGGTTGAGTATGGATGAATATGGTCAACTATTGTTTACCATGGTTGAGTATGGTGAGTTTGGTTGATTATGATTGACTATGGATGACCATGGTCAACTATTGTTGACCATGGTTGACTAGAGTTTCACATGGTTGAGTATGGTTGAGTACAGTTGATTATGGTTGCATATGGTTAATGATGGTTGACCATTTTTTACTACGGTTGACATTTTTTGAGTAACAATGACTATGGTTGACATTGGTTGACCATGGTTGACTTTGGTTGATCATGGTTAACCATGGTTGTCCATGGTTGGCCATGATTTCATATGGTTTACTATGGTTGACTAGGGTTGACCATGGATTACCATAGTTGAGTATGGTTGACCATGGTTGACTTTGGTCGATCATGGTTAACCATGGTTGTCCATGGTTGGCCATGGTTACATATGGTTTACTATGGTTGACTAGGGTTGACCATGGATTACCATAGTTGAGTATGGTTTACCATGGTTGACTATGGTTGACCATGCTTGACTATGGATGACCATGGTTGAGTATGGTTGAGTATCGTTAACCATGGTTGACTATGGATGAGTATGGTTGACCATGGTCATGGATGAGTATGGATGATCATGGTTGACTGTGGATGAGTATGGTTGACCATGGATGAGTGTGGTTGACTATGGATGAGTGTGGTTGACAATGGTTCAATATGGATCATCGTGGTTAACCATGGATGAGTATGATTTACCATGCCTAACTATGGTTGAGTATGGTTCACCATGGTTGATTATGGATGACCATCGTTGATCGTGGATGATTATGGTTTCCTACGGTTCACCATGGTTGACCATTGTTTCCCATGATTAAAAATGAATGGTTGACTATGTTTGACCATGGTTGACTATGGTTAAGTATGGTCAATTTATGGTCAAGGAAAATTAATTATGGTCGACATATGGTTGACTATGGGCAACCATATAAGAATATGGTTCACCATGGTTGTCTATGTTTCATTATAGTTGACCATGATAGTCTATGGTTGACTATGGTATACCATGTTGACTTTCGTTTACCATGGTTGAGCATAGCTAACTATAAAATACTATAGTCGTCCATGGTTTCCCATGGTTGACCATTGTTGAAAATGGTTCACCATGGTTGAGTATGGTTTACTATGTTAACCATGTCGAGAATGGTTGATATACATTGTTTATGGTTTACCATGGTTGAATTTGGTTGAGCATGGTTGATTGTGTTCAACTATGGTTGACTATGATTAAATATGGTCACCTTATGGTTGAATTGGTTTACTATTGTCAACATATGAAGGAATATGGGTCACATTAAGACATAGAGTAATGATTGTCACAATGTGATGTTGGGGTATGATCGTTGCATCGTGATGTAAGGTTATGATAGTCACATTGTGATGTACGGTTATGTTCATGTCATTGTGACAATGGGATTTGTATGTCAAATTGTGACGTTGAGTTATGATCATCACATTGTGATGTAGGGTTATGATTGTCAAATTACAATGAAGGGTTATGTTCATCTCATTATAACATCTAGATTTACATGTGAATTTGTGTTCTGCAAGTCACATTGTGACATTGGGTTTTATACGTCACATTATGCCATTGGGTTTTGTACGTCAGATAAATATGTTGGGGTGTGTTCGACATATTAGGGTCATGACATTATGACAACCTAAGAGTTCATTAACGCACAAAGTAAAAAAGAGCCAAGAAGTTTTGTCTGTGACAAGGTCATTTTTGGAACCAAGGGTTTGGGCGTCTATTGGTTTCGTGAGCGGAGTAGGAGGAAGTCTCTCACAGAAGAGGAAGGCCACTTGCTTGAAGAGGGAATTATGATGCTCTTTTTTCTCTCTAATTTTATGAAGCATTAGATCCTAAGGAGGTCTTCCCAACATGCTTGTGGAGCTCGAGGAACTCGTTACCTACTGGAGGTGTGAGTACATTTAAAAAGGAAAATTTGAATTTAAAATAAGTACACCTGATTTTCCCTTTTGTATGTGGAGATAACGTCGACCCATTTTTGAAAATCCTTCCATTTTATTTTCAAGTGAAGATATATATATATATATATATTAAAATAACTTATTTGACTTGTGTCGAAAAAGTTTTGTTGTTTGATCTAATGAAAATGTGTTGAATTCTATGTTCAAGGTAGAAATTCAATGACAAGAATAACTTTGAGATATGGAAGTTCAAGATGTGGGATCTGATTATGCAAGAAGGATTGAAAAAGGCATTGGAAGGAAAGACAAAGAAACCAACAAGCATGATAGACAAGGACTGAGGATATATGGATGCAGGATACCTCTATACCATTTGTTTGTGTTTTGCAGGTGAAGTTTTGTTTAACATGGTTGTAGAGGAGGAAACAACAAGAGCGGTGATGGTTGAGTCACCGTGAAAGAAAAAAAATGTGTTTACCTTGGAGTTTTAAAAATTATTGATTTCATGTAAATGGGCATACATCTATAATAATTGTATAGGCATGCATAACCCTTGTTTATTGGGTCACCTATGAAAATTCTAGACATAGATTTAGGTAGATTGAAGATGTGGGGAACATGTATGTTGGGTTAACCTTGACTTGGTGAAAGAGTTAACAACTTAAATCATTTTTTAGGTCAAATCATGTGGTTTTTCAGGTCCATGTGTTTTTGGTATCTTGTGGTATTGTGTTTTTTGGGTATCATGTGGTATTGTATCCATGGATTTCATGTATTCAAGTCTAGAAAAGGCTTGGTGAAATCCATTGTAAATGGGTCTGGAGGTAAGCAGTGAAGGCTTACATTGCAGACTTGACTAGATTGGTTCAAGTGAATGTTCATGTTAAGGTGGAGCACTTAGACTCCATTGGAAAATCCCTAGAGGTGAGTGACAAATGTTCAGTTGGGTCGACTTGGCCAGATTTGGTAAAGTTATTTTCAAATGCAATGTTCGAGGATAAGCAACATGTCCAGGTTAGAAAGGTGGGTCTATAGAAATAATGATGTGTTTATAGATTTTTTGTGGAATTAACATTGAGAGGTAAATCAAGTTTTTGAGAATATATGATGAATGCGGGTTCATATCCATGGAACTTGAAAATTATTGCAAGGAAGTTGGGATCGAAAGGGCATGTTCAGTAATTCCAAGTTGCAACAGTAGTTGCAGGAAGAAGCGGTTGTGCTATGTGCTAACTTGGTCACCATCAATTGCAAAAAAATGAAAGATTCTAAAAGAGCTATGGACATGTCATTTGGTGATTACTCAAATGTGAAATTATTTGGTTGTGTTTCTTATGTGTTTATCAACATTCTAAGTAGGACCCAGATCAAACATGTATATTTTTGATATGGTGATGATGTTAAGGGACACATATTGTGGGATCCTACTCCCTACAAAATCATCATGGTCAAAGATGAAGTGTTTGATGGATCTCCTTTTATAAAATCAAACATAGTAAAAGATGAAGGGTTCAAAGCATGACTCGTAGCATAAGGGTATTTGGAAGGTATTGACTTCCATGAAAGTTTCTTACAAGTTGTTAAAAACTTGTTTATATTCATGTTGTCTTATCATTAGTTGTGTTACTTGATATTGAGTTAGTACAACTAGATGTTAAAATTGTTTCGATGGAGTTTTTTGGATAAGGGGATGTATATGGAAAAACCAGAAAAGTTAGTTCAGAATCATAACAAAACATTTTTTTTCAAACTTTGGAATCATTCTATGGCTTGAAGCATGCCACGAAAGTGGTACAAAATTTTTTATTCTTCCACGGCGAGACAAATTTTGCAATAAGTGAGTATATAACCATTGTGATTATGGTATATTTATTATCTTGGCATTTAATGGTATGCTTGTTGCAAGCACAAACATGTTTGATATCAACAAGTTGGATCAATAGGTTAGGGTGTCTGATATGAACGATCTAGGAGTTGTGAAACAAATCTTGGGAATATAAATATACAAAGATAGGAAAGATGGTAAGCCTTGGTTATCACAACAAAACTGTGGTGAATATACTGAGGAAATTTCGTATGAATACTGTGAAAATCGTAAAATCTGTTTGGATTTCCAGTGTAATTTTTCTTCAGGTTTATGTCCTAACTAATTAAGAAGAAAATGGTTGTATGTCTCGAGTATCGTATGTTAATAGGAAGTTTGATGTATGCGATGGAAATGGTTAGTATTTCACATGCAACTAGTGTTGTCAGTAGACACATGGAAAAACTAGGTGAAGATCTTTGAAATGGGTGTTGATTGCGATGGGAATGTTCAAGTATTTCACATGCAGTTGGTGTTGTTAGTGGACACTTGGAAAAACCATGTGAAGAGCTTGGAAATAAGTGCTTGAATATCTTAGAAGCACAAAAACACAAGTATCACCCACAGTGGTTGTAGTAATTTAGTTTTTGGTTATGATTCAGAATATTTGGACAAGAGGAGACCTAACTCAGGTTATGTATTGCAAGAAATGCAAGGATCTATTGGGTAATATTGGACAAGTACAGGATGAGGTGTTATGTGGTAGTCAAAGTGTTCTGCATTTGACTAGGACTATAGTATATCAAAATGGGACAATGCGTTGTTTTATAAGACATGTTACTGATGGAGGAATAATTGTTACATAATAGAGAAAATCTTGTAGACATGCTCATGCAATAATATTGTTAGAGAAGTTGAAGAGTTGTGATTGTGTTTGGCTTCTCTTGGCTTGTAGAAAAGGTGATGAATAAATTTTTGCATGATATATCAGGTAAATTGTTGTCAAGGTGGAGATTGTTGAAACATGCCAACCAATTTTCCATGTGGGTCGGATTTCTTCAGTCACCATATTCTGTAGCTAGTTGAACCAAATAAGATAAAAATAGAATATGCATGCATGCACACTAAAGTGATAAGTTTGTGTCACTGTTTGATTAGTTTGTGATCAATTTGTGTAATTTGTGATAGATTCTATATATCTATGCATATCCGTAGAGGCAAAGGATTTTACCAGATTATTCATTGTGTGATTAATTGTTGTTTGTTTTATTTATTTGCCCCAACATTTCAAATATTTATATAATTAAAACTATGGAAAAGAATGAAATGTCGAATTAAAAATATTGAAAAAAAAAATGAGACGTCTATTAAATCTTTATATAACTAACTAATTCCCTTTAAATAATTAATCATTGGATTATTTTCATTTTCATCCATTAAAAGAGTTTTAAATAATTCCATTTAAATAATTAATCATTGGGTTATTTTCATTTTCATCCATTAAAGGAGTTTTAAATCTTTACTTCTTAGCTGCAACCAAAAATATGGAAAAAATAATGAAATTTCTCTTAAATATTTATATAACTAACAAATTCTCCTTAAATATTTAAATACCCAATGATTGGGTTATTTTCATTTTCATCAGTTGTNGAGTTTTAAATCTTTACTTCTTAGCTGCAACCAAAAATATGGAAAAAATAATGAAATTTCTCTTAAATATTTATATAACTAACAAATTCTCCTTAAATATTTAAATACCCAATGATTGGGTTATTTTCATTTTCATCAGTTGTAAGAATTTTAAATCTTTACTTTTTATTCATAAACCCTAAATGTAACTCTATAAGGATATTAGAATCTGTAAAATTGAAACGTGTTAATATTGGGATTTGCATTTACTTGCTAACATTGCTGCAGCCGGGATTTAATTCTTTCCTGCGACTAAATCCAAAGACTAGACGCACAATACACCCATCCAGTTTTATTTTAGTAATTAAAACGAAACCCTAATTTTTACCTAATCTCTCAACTTCATCCAGATTAGGGTTTATGTTTAATAAGAAAACATTCAAAATAGTTAATAATAAAAATGGATTGGACTTTCATAAAAATATGTGAATCTAGATTTTTGTATGAAGATTGTCATTGAACGTTCATTGAGGAGAGCTTTAACGTTCGAGAGGAAGCAATTTTGGCTTCATCTTTACTGTTGAAAATCACATCTATAAAAACATGAAAAGACATAGGTTGAGCCATGCTAGCAAAATCTAACAATAATCGTAGTAAAATATGAATGTGGAATTTTGTATCAACGTTTTCCAAAAACGTTGATTGATGACATCGGTTGTTTTCAAGGTGAAGATTTGATGATATACTGGAGATATCAACAATAGAGCTAAGCAAATTATGAAGAAGAGTATAGCTCAGAATGATAATGACACGTACAGACATCTGCCTCTATGAGAACATGCTACCTATAGTAACGGCTATGCATTAACATTGACATCTATTGTCAACAACAATCTAAAGAATCAGCTTTCTATTCAACCTGACATGTTGAGGATCATTTATTAGTCAAAGAGTATTTACCAGGGATACCACGATGGTCTAAGGAGATGTGTAATGATTTCTAATCGCAGCGCCATTCTTCAAGACGGGTCACTATCATTCAACAAATATAATCTCAAGTCAGTTGTGTGGAGACGCATCATGTGGGGGCATGTAGTTTCCAGAGATCTGATAAATTGGGTACACATGGCCGCTGCAGATATATCCCTCGACGAATGGTGTGATGTCAATGGTGCCTAGTTTGGATCTGCCATTTTCTTACACAAAGGAGTCGCTCCCGTGATCATATACAAAGGATCAAACAATCAACCATAAACAAAATATAAAGCTGAATGAACTCATATAAAGTAAATGGCGATATAAAGCTGAATGCAGTAATATGGCTATTTAAAATTGAAAGCAGTGATATAAACTAAATGGAGATATCAATCATTTTAGTGATTAAAGCTGAATTCTCTGAAAAACACATCAATTCCAAGGAAAACATATATAAAAATATAAATAATTCTTCTCTGTATACAAGGAAACCATGCGAGCGCGTCGCGTTAATTGAAGGAAACTGTCGTGGTGAGTACTGCGAATATCTAACGAAATGATTATGAGAGTTCTCCGAAACTGTTACGAAACACCTTAGGAAAAGATTTTTAAAGGCTTGATGGCTGAGATAGTTGTAATTTATCCATTATTTGACAGAGTACCTAGTGCATATATTTAGAGGCTGAAATCTCCATTTCTTCCGACCCACCTCTCAAATACGTTGTTTGGGGATTAAGACTGTGCCTCGCGAGCCTCCAGACAGCCTCAGATTCAGGGTGACACCTGCCAGTCAGGCACAGGTAGGTTACGTTTTCTCTTTTAAATTGCGAATCATTGGTTCCATTTATTCTACTCGATTTTCACAGCCTTATGAATATTCTATTTGGGTGGTTAGATTTCATGAATTGCATGCATATGCTTTGCGTTTAGTCCCACACAAAACAATTCGAAAGAGACCATGCTCCAAAGATGTTTTCCGTTGATTCAAGAAATCAAAGCTAAGTCCGGTTGCTAGCTCTTGCAGGAAATTCAATTTTTTAGCTATCAATCAAAGCTAAGTCTGGCTGATAGCTCTTGCCCGAAATTCAATTTTTCAGCTATCATTTCGTCCTTACTTATAGATAACCGAGGGAAAGGAAATTGTAATTCTTCCCGTGGTTTTCCAACCCATGGCTTGCAATCAACAGGGTAAAAATGAAACCTTAAACATATTCACTAGTATTTGTTGAATCTTTCGATGAATCTTTCTTATTAATATCTAAAAAGATGATAAACTTCTAAAAATACTGATCAAAATGCATGTGCTGAATGTGAAACCCCTATGCAGAACGCCCAAGCATAGAGAATAATAAGATAACCAAACCAAAAAGCTCTAATCTCTTCATAATGATAAATTTACCAAGACTTCAAGCAAGATTAGAGGTATAACCATGTCTACATGAAGCGAGAAGGCAATATTACCCGTGAGCATTGTCATGTCTACCTTCTATATTACTCCTGAGCATTAATAAACTGAACAACTTGACAAGACTCGATGTGAGCAATAAGAGTCCATAATCTATGACACACAAACCAGAAGAAAAAGGTCACTGAAAGCTCGATTCCCAAACTCTCGAACATGGGTATTATGCCATCCATGTATTGGAATCCTCCTTTGACATAAGATTGGTATAAATGTGTGTTCCTAAATGAGGATTTCATGTGGAAGTAAGTCATAAACAAGGATTGACAGATTTAGAGAGAGAAACCATTATGCATTTGACATTATCCAAACTCCACTCTATATGGAAATAAAATTATATTACGACGTCCAATACTTTAGTTTAAGATACTTGAAATAGGGTTTTCCACTTAAGTTGAAAATTGGTAGAAGGTGATAGCATTACCGTTTGGACTCTCATGAACTATCTACATAACAATGAACTATCTACCTAACAGAACTTTCAATTTCGATAACCCAACGTTAATAAAATGGCATGTACATTTAAAAAAAACACACATGAACATCTTTTGGGCCGTAATAAAACATATAAAAGATTTATTCAATATGGAATTAGTACGTAGTTTCTACCTTGAAACTCAATGCGGGAGAAATCATGTAATGCTTTTCTGAGTATATTCATAAGGAAGATCCAACACCCTATTTATTTACAAGTTATTTACAAGCTACAACCTAGAAGAAGCTCCAATTCTCTAATTTTCCGCCTCCAAAGAAAATGAAGCTACAAACCCCTTTCCTTGTCCCATCCAACTACCATGAAATATAATTGTAGAGATCCTTAACTAATAACCTGTTGTTATTCCTGATACCTTTGTTGCTGCTACTAATACCAATATCTCATGAAAAGTGCAACCACTAATTCCTCATGCCAAAATCCATAAGAGAATTTTCCAAATCAATAAGTTATGAATTACCGCGACATACTTTTTCTTGATTTTTTCAAAATAAATCCTTAACACACTCACGAAGACATACCTTCAGACTGTAGCTGACTTGATTTTTTAGATGCCTGATATTCCACAACTTTTCTTCACATGTCTGCGACTGTGTATATTATCTGTCTACCAAGTATCCATGCTTCTACCAGGTATCCATGCTTTCCCTCAATGCAGGTCGCGGATGTCCGCGCTTTTCCTATATGAAACCCCATTCTCCATGATCTCGACTCCTGCAAACTTCTTAGACTTCTCTGTGTTCGACTCACTGCCTCATATCTCAATCGTATATTCTGAGAGGTGAATACACATAAGTGATTTGCAATGGACTCTTCTCTGTGTTATATAGAAGAAATTTCGTAATGACATGCAACTCACATGCAACCTATTATTTTGTGTTTACTTCACCTTGTTTTTCCCTGTAATAATTAAAACATATTAAAGGTTTGAGATTTCAAAAAACTCAAATTAAGCACTCACAATTGGAGAAGATGGATGGAAATACAAATCAAGGGGATGTTGCATGAAGTGTTATTTTATAAAGTATTTCATTAAAGTTCATTGCAATTAATTTAATTTATTATACAGTGTCTATTTTAAATATACCCTAGGCTATGTAGAATATGTTCCTAGGCTATGTAGGAATATGTTTTGACTATAAAAACATTCAATTACAACAATATAACATCATAGAAAATATAAAAGATGATAAAATCACAATATAATAGAATCAGTCTTACATTGTATGCATAAACAAAAATAGGAAATTATCATTCGGACAACACAGAGAAAAGAGGATTTCACCACTTATAAACATAACAATAGAGTTTGTAGAACCTATCTAAAGGAGTTAGTAGCCTCATAGAGAAGACAATTTGTCGCTCCTAATTGAATGCTTAGAACAGTTTATTTTGAAAAACAAATTATGCATTTTGCATGCATTATTCGAAGAGACAAACTATATATAAACACTAATTGATAGAAAAGAAAATTGAAGATAGATTGGATCATGTCATTTAAATGACAAGCTTGCATCAATTATCAACAAACTCCCCCTTGATGTCAAGAGATCTCACAATTTAATCTCCCACTGTAAAAAACTGGACTTTTGCAATTGGCTTATTGGAAATGTTTGCAAGGTGTTCTTAAGTCTTTATATACCTTCATTATAACTCCTTGTTTTGCACCAAATATTGAATGAAATTATACTTTAAATCAAAATTGTTTGCCCTACTATGATGGAGTGTAATTTTGGACAATTTGATGGAACTTGTGTAGATCATTGTAGGATGAATTTGTTTCTCTCCAAGTCTTCTAGAAATTTTCCAAGCCATAATGCTTGTGTACTTGTCGAGGTGACTAAAACACACTCTTCTTTTAATGATGGAATCACAAATATTCTTTTCTTCTTCAAGCTCCAAGTAATCAAACCCAAACCAAAAGAGAAATAATTACCAAATATAGATTTTCGGTCATCCAAACTACCTTCCCAATAAAAATAACTAAAGCCAACAAGATTAAACATCTTTGAAGTGTAGCAATGAATACCAAAATCAACGATATGGGGTCTTCTATGGGTTAGAAACATCAAACATCCAATGATACTTTTGTATGTTGTCTCATCAATTATTTCAGCACCATCATCTCTACAAAGCACAACTCCATGCGTAGTTGGAGTGGAGGCTAGTTTATAATCAACTATATCAATTTTCTTCAATATATATTTTTCATAGTTTGTTTGAAAAATGAAAATTTCATCCTCACTTTGATAAACCTTCATCAATAGAAAATATTGCATGAGACCAAAATATTTCATCTCAAATTCATTCATCGTAGCAATTTTGAATTCATCCTTCATCTTAGAACTGCTACCCATATAAAATAAATCATCAACATACAAACTTACAATAAGAATATCATTACCTTCTTGTTTGTACTAAAGTGTAGGTTCACTCTTACTTTTTTTGAAGCCATTCTCCTGAAAATATCCATCAATCCTAGCATATCATGTTCTTCTTGCTTGCTTGAGGCCATATAAATCCTTCTTTAACTTGTAGAATTGATGTTCTTTTCCTTGCACTTAAAAACCTTGTGGTTGTTCCACACAGAATTATTCTTCTAAGCACTGATTCAAAATGACACTTTTCACATCCATGTGATGAATGCTCGATTTCTTTTGAGATGCTAATGAAACCATCATTCTAAAAGTCTCTCGTCTTGTTACTGGCTAAACTGTCTCTTCATAACCAATTCCATATCTCTGTGTGAAGCCTATAGCAACTAATATTTCCTTGTGGCTTTCAACACTCCCATCACTATTGTACTTATCCTTGTAGACCCATTTAGTACCAATATTTTTCATGGAAGTTCTCTAAGCTCCAAAGTATCATTCCTGTCAATAAAATATATCTTTTCTTGCATTGATTGCACCCAAACCTCATTACTAAATGCACATTCAAAACAATATGGTTCCAAATCAACTTTGGAATGTAAAAAAAAAGGATTGTCTCACCCATTGGATTTTCTTCATGTGCTGGACTTGTAGTCCTTTGATAAATGTCACTTGGATTCGTAGCACTTGGAACTGAAACATCAGTGGGATTCTCATTATCAATATCATCAATAATACCCCTATTGAAAATAGATTTTGACATATCAACATGGCCTTTTTTATGACCATAAAATCCCACTTAATAAAAAATCACATGTATTGACACAACAATGCTATTATTGAGAGGATTATACAACCTGTAAGCCTTACATTGTTCACTATATCCCTAAAAAATGCATGACTCACATTTTGGATCTAACTTTTGTCTATTTTCATCAGCTACATGGACATAGACTACACAACCAAACACTCTGAAGTGATTAATAGTAATATTTGTTTTCATACTAGGCTTAATAAAGAGTCATCATATCAAGTGCACTTGTGGGACTTCGACTGAGAATGTATACATTTGTAGCAACTGCATCACCCCAAAAAGAATTGTTTAATCCCTTGGTTTGTAACATACTTCTTTCTATTTCCACCACTATATGATTTTTCCTTTCAACTACTCCATTTTGTTGAGGTGTGTAAGCAGTGGTGATTTGTCTTTTGATTATATTCACATCACAATAATTCTGGAATTCTTTTGAACAAAATCTCCTCCACGATTAGTCCTTAAGCATTTTATTTTTCAACCTCTTTCACTTTCCACAATGAATTTAAACCTCTTGAATGGATCAAAGGATTCATCCTTGGACTTCTAAAAACAAACCCAACACTTTCGTGAGTAATCATCAATAAAATTAACAAAATATGATGACTCACCCAAACTCTTTGTCTACATAGGACCACAAATGTCTGAGTGAAGCAACTTATTTGGATAATGGGCCCTCCATGCATTTCCTTCTAAAAATTTCTCTCTTGCATGTTTTCCTTTAGCACATCCTTCACAAACATCCTTGTTTTCTTGAGCCTTAGGCAAACCATAAACTATTTTTTTTGTGTGTTAGAAGCTTCAAATTATCAAAATTCAAATGTCGATAAGTGAGATGCCACAACCAACTTTTTTTTGCCATATGTCATACTGGAACGATAGTTGTGTTTTCCAAACACCAATGGGAACATCCTATTAATTTACATAGGCACAAATGGAACCACCCAATTGCTTCAATTCTTATCATAAATTGTACATTATTGATTTTCAAACACCACCTTATAATTTTTATCAAACAATTTCCCAACACTGAATAAATCATGTTTTAATTGTGTAGTGTAATAAATTTCTTTAACACTTTTGATACCTTCTTTAGTATGGACTTACATACCTCCTTTTGTAGCAACCTCCATTTTTTTGTCATCGCCAAGCTTGATCTTGGATTTGAATCTTTCATCCATTGTAGAAAAATGCTCCTTATTTCGTGACATGTGGTTAGAACACCTTGAATCTATATTACCTTATTTTAATTTACAGCCCCTTTCAAAGAGACCATACCTTTTAAAACGATAACACTAGATGTTTCTTTTATCAAATATGCCTATGCCTCTACCTCTTGAACCACCTCTTCCTCTTGAATAATTCTGATTTTGACCTCTATGTTGGCCTTGGTTGATTTTGGTTCTAGTTTTGGCATCTTCATTCTTTGTAATTTCTTATTTGCGGGAAAAAACTTTCTAGTCACTTTCTTCATATAAATGTCTCAATATTTTTTCATGACACATAAGAGGTCCAAATAGGGGATCAAACTAAAGGGTAGAAAAATCCTTTCTTTCTTCAATGATTATGGAAACACTGTTCCACCTTGATGTTAGACCTCAACACCTTTTTAATCACAACCTCTTTGTCCACAATTTCTTCAAGAGTAGCCATATTATTGACTTCATATTTTACTCTCACACAATAATCACTTACATTTTCAACTTCTTACATCTTCAAATTATTTTTTCAATGTCTTCAGTTGGACAACTTTGACTTGATCACAACCTTGGTAAGCTTCTTGTAGAATCTTCCACGCATCCTCTATTATCTTTTCACCTGGAATCCTTGGAAATAGGATTTTATCTAGAACTATCTAAATATGAAATAAATATTGAGCATTTTTCTTTATAGATTTCTTCTTAACTGCTCTATCATTTACAGAAAGAGTGGTCTAGCATTTTGCATATATTTCTACAATCTCCCATAAATCTTTCCCTATAAAAAAAATTATCGTTTGATACACCAATAATCATAATCACTTCCATTAAATTTTGGAATGGGCAAGGAATTAGAGTTTGATATGATTATCCTAAAATAATAACCTAATTCCAAATGAAGAGTTTATACAGGCTTATTTATGGACTAGTTAATTATTCAATTACAATAGCATAACACCATAAAAAATAAGAATTGCATTCCATACATAAACAAAAAAAATAAATTATAGCTCTGATAGTTGCACACAAAAAAGAGGTATTCATCAATGATCAACATAACAATACAATATATACACCTATTTAAAGGAGCAAACACTTAATTGCTCCTAATTGAATGCTTACAACAGTTTATTTTGGAAAATAGCTCATTGCTCAAACTCTGTGTTAGCAGGCATGAACCACTTGGAACGTGGAGCCCTTCGTTCTGGTTAGCGAGTCTTATTAGAGCGGTATGCAGGAGATGCTCATTTATTATTAAATCCTTCCACTTCTTTGAATATCAGTGTGAGTCGACACTATTTGTTGCCTTTTGAATAGTGATATGTTTCTCATCTTCCCCACGTCCAGCTATAAGGAGATGAGAATCGGTCTATGCTCACACATTTGAAGAAGTTGAGAATTATCACCGTTTCATTAAAAACGGCCTGTCGTACTTAGAAAATAGTTGTTATGCAATGAAATCCTGCCAAGAACGAACTCACCAACCCCAGAATAAAGAGAAGGCTCGATTTTGACATAGATTGGCGATCCGAGTAGCAATTTCGGTCGAGGGACGCCATTTTTTTGTCGTTTGGAGTCGGTGATCAGCGGAGTTCTTGCCATGAAACATGATAAAGATAGGCGGAGGAAAAGTTTGCATTCCGCTGACCAAATTTCGACTCTAGTGAAGGTTTTCAAACAAGGGAAGGACCTCAAGCCCGATAATGAGGTTGTTAGAGCAAAACTGCGGCTAAATTTAGTAGACAATGGAGGATCTTTGCTGCAGTTCAAGAACTGTAGTAATGTTTTGGGCGACGGACAACTAAATGCGCAAGATTTTAGGGAATATAGAAAATGAACGAAGAAGAATTGTCTCACTTTATACTTACTGGGGGTGGCATGGGGAATTGCGGAATATTAGAGAGGGTAGGGAAATATTAGAAAAAGGATAATAATGTTCTCTAATATTTCTCAAAAAATCTAAAAATAATGTCATAATTGAATATAAAATCTAAAAATAATGTCATAGTTGAATATGATTCACGTTCTTAAATTCTTTTTAGTTTAAACAATTGTATATAACAAAAAAAACTATAATCCACATTTGTTTCCACTTTTAAAAGATTGATTGACTTTAAATAATTATGTCGCCCCTTGTCTATAGTGGTAATGGAAGATTTCCTTAAATACGCATCAAAGTCATATCGAAATTGCAACTTTAAGCTGGTGAATTCCGCAAAATCCTATCAAATTGCAAGTTCAAGATGGGGAATTCTGCAAAAGAACAACCCAACCTAACACTACAGAGATAATTTGAGGTCATATATGTTGCAATTTGCAAGTGCGGAAACACAAATTACCATAAGACAATCAATACAAATGCAAACACGGAACACAACAATTTACATGGTTCACCCAAATGTTGGGCTATGTCCACCAAGCATTGGTATCGGTTATCTTATTATTCAGCTAATGGAGATTACAGTCAGATCTCACTCCTCTCAGACACACTCACAACCTCTACGGGCATACAAATTTATAGCAATGTATATTAGAAATTGACTATTAAATGTAATCTCATCCATATTTTAACTTAGGTGCATTGGTTACAACCAATCCTGGTTTGATCTCACCCGTATTCTAACTTGGTTGCATTGGTTACAACCAATCCTAGTTTATAGGATCTAAAATTCTATTCACGGATGAGTTGTTGTCACCGTTTCCAATAATCTCCACCTTGACAACAATTAACCTGATACCTTGCTCCTGCTTCTGTTCATCACCTTTTCTGCAAGCCAAGAGAAGCCAAGCACCATTGTAGCTTCTCTAACAGTACTGGTTTTGTGAACATGTCTGCACAGTTCTCTTTTGTATGCACTTTTTCAAGAGAGACTCCACCTTCATCGATGACCTGTCTTACAAAATGGTACTTGATAGGTATATGTTTTGTTTTACTGTGATAGGCTGGATTCTTAGCCAAGTGAATAGCACTCTGACTATCACAAAGTAACTTTGCTTTGTCTTGTATCCTTCCAAACTCACCAAACAAACCTTTCAACCAAACCGCCTCTTTGCAAGCATGTGAAGCAGCTACATATTCTGCTTTTGTAGTGGATAAAGCAACAATGTTCTGTAGCTTTGACATCCAACTAATAGCTCCACCTGCAAGAGTAAATACATACCATGAAGTCGACCTTCTCTTGTCCAGATCACCTGCAAAATCAGAATCAACATATCCACAGACTAACT
>ML777519.1:1029308-1043747 GCA_009831015.1 Picea engelmannii
CGTGAACCAGTATTAATTGATAAAACTTCATCAACTATACCTGAACCTGTTACTGAACTTGTTTCGGTTGCATTTGCTTCCTTCGTCTCTTTTTGAGGGTCTTCTTTGGAGGTTTGTTGTCGCTTCCAACAGTCCTTCTTCAGTGTCCGGATTTTCCACAAAACCAACACTTGAGCTTGCTTTTTCTGCCTTTTGATTTTGATTGAGAGAAATCCCTCTGACCCTGACCTCTTTCTTTTGGTCTGCCTCTGACTACCAATGCCTCAGATGTAGAAGTTTCTTGATTTGATTTCCTCCTTGTTTCCTCAGATAGTAAAGCTCCAACAGTATCATCAAACTCAATAGTTTTTTTTGAACTGAAACTAATAGAGGTAAAAAAATGATCCCATGACGCGGGCAAAGAACATAATAATGTAATTTCCTTATTTTCGGATTCAAATTTCACACCCATGTTATTCAACTGGACTAGAAGAGTATTGAAAGTATTTAGATGATCAACAATTTTTGTACCTTCCTTCATGCGCAAACTATACAATTGTCTTTTCAGAAAGATCCTGTTTGTCAAGGATTTCGTCATGTATAATCTTTCCAGCTTTGACCACAAACCAGCTGCTATCTTCTCTGTAACAATGTTGAACAGTACATCGTCGTCCAAACACAGGCGTATGGCACTCAGTGCTCTCGCATCCATCTCATCCTAGTCTTCGTCTGTTATGGACGCAGGCTGCTTTGCTTTTCCCAAAAGCGCCTTCACCACGCCTTGTTGCACGAGTAGATCGTGCATCTTAACCTTCTAGATCTCAAAATTGTTCTTGCCATTAAACTTTTCAATTTCGAACTTAGCACTCTACATCTTTTTCATTAGAGGAAACATAAAAAGAAACAAACACTGTTGTTTGTAATATCCAAAGACCCCTTTTAGAAATATGTGGAGAAATAATGTTGTGTAATTTTCAAAGAAAATTACATACATTAACCTTAAAAAAAAAAATTAACAAAAAATTCACCTTATTCCTCCACCCTTCAACCTCCATCATTCCATATTATATTTTAATTCTCAAAATATAATAAAAAATCTTAACACTTTTCAATAAAAGTATAGATTTAACCTTTTTGAAAAAACTTCATACGAATGCACCTTTAATACTCTCCAGAGGTAGATTCAAATGTACCTTTAATGTTTTCCAAAAAACAGATTTAAGTTTTGGAAAGAAAAACAAACCTCATGAATTTTTCAGCGCATGAATGTTTTAGCGCTCCGTGGGAGGGTATAGAGGCGCGCTTAACCAAAATAAGGAAAATTTCGTAAGTGTACGAGTGGGTTGGCGCTCCCTTTAGCCAGTAAGATGAGCGCTATCTCCCTCACAGTGCTCCCTTTGAAAACCCAGCATATATCAATTAAGCAGCGCACCCGTATACTTGGTCTCCAGCACCGGAGCCCCTGTGCACGTCTTTGCCAAGCGCTGATGCAAAAAAAACGAAATTCAGCAGTGATTTTAGCAGCGCGGCCTCTTCAGTGAGCGGGTTCTTCCATTCTGCATCCTCCTTAGCTCTTCCTAAGCTCTGATACCACTTGTTGTAATTTGCAAGTGCGGAAACACAAATTACCATAAGACAATCAATACAAATGCAAACACAGAACACAACAATTTACGCGGTTCACCCAAATGTTGGGCTACGTCCACCAAGAATTGGTATCGGTTATCTTATTATTCATCTAATGGAGATTACAGTCAGATCTCACTCCTCTCAGACACACTCACAGCCTCTACGGGCATACAAATTTATAGCAATGTATATTAGAAACTGACTATTAAATGTAATCTCATCCATATTTTAACTTAGGTGCATTGGTTACAACCAATCCTGGTTTGATCTCACCCGTATTCTAACTTGGTTGCATTGGTTACAACCAATCCTGGTTTATAGGATCTAAAATCCTATTCACGGATGAGTTGTTGTCACCGTTTCCAACAATATATAAGCATTTGAAGTATCATGAGAAGGGTCTGATGCGTCATCTGTGTACAAACTTCTATATGACATACGTTTTTAAAAGACAAAAACATCCCCCTGAGGTAGGTCAAACCTTGGTCATAAAAAATTGCATTTCTGCCAATGGTAGTTCTTACTATTTATGCATTGCTAGGTTCCCAAAACAAATCTTTGACGCTAAGCACACATATTTAAAATTTTCTTTTTAACCTTTCATCGCTTTGGTATTTGGGATGTATAGGTTGATTTGATTGCAACTCTCCATCTCATACCCTATCTGTCAGATTATAATCATTTCACCGCCATGAATAAACAACGCATTAGTGGTCGTCTTGACCCTTCAAGACTTGAGGATTAAGCACCAATTTATTGATTTGTCCTAAATAGCTTAAGCGATGGCCGCCTTAACCTTTGAAGGACACGAGATACCATTGCCGCTTAACTAAATCTTTTTCTAAGATTGAAGGGGCAATTTTTGGTTAGTGTTTATATATATATATATACCTGAAACAAATTGTAATCGATGGCATTATGAAAGAACATTGAATATAAGTTGTCATTTGGGTATTCGGAGGTGTTCTCTCCATTTATACTATGTTTTTATTATATTTGTAAACTCATTTCATTCCTTGATCGAATTCGTTATATTGCTTTCAATTTGAGTAAACATAGTAATTAATTGGTTTTACCAATTACGAACCCAGTCCCACATTTATTCAAAGTTTATTTGTTGGAGCACGTGATTTTAAAGCACATTGAATAAAATGTTGTTATTTCGCATTCGGGACTTGCTTGTTAAATGTGCGTGGAGTTATTTTGTTTTTTCCAAATGCCGAAATCTGAAGTGTTGGGCCCACAACCTGTTCGCGTTTCACAATTCGGCAATATTTGTTTTGTTTTGTGTTGGGTGTTCGTAAATGCCGAAACTCGAATGTCGATGTGCCTCTGCTTTCCACATTTGGTATCAGAGCCTGCTCTCTATCCTGTTATTTTCTCAGTTCAGTGAAGATAATTCCTGTTGGTGCCCAATTTTACCTTCTTCTCTTCCTGCGTGAAAGTTTATTTAATTTCTTTCAAATTTTATATAAATGGATGCGTCTAGTAGTAGTTCTTCTCAAGTTCAGGTTTCCTGTCCTGAGCGAGAAGTCATATGACTCTTCGAATATTCGAATGAAGACGATTTTGTGTTCTTAGGATTTATGGACCTATGTTATTGATGGTTATGTTGAGCCAACTGATGTAGCAGCAAAATTGGCTCTCTCTAATGCTGACCGTGTTTTGCTAAAGGAAAACAGGAAAAAGGATAACAAGGCTCTTGGATTAATCCAACAAGGATTAAATGAATCTATTTTTATGAATATTTCTAGTGTTGCATCTTCAAAGATGGCTTGGGACATCCTTGAAACCTATTATCAAGGTGTGTCCAAGGTGAGGACAGCCAAGTTGCAGAACTTGAGAAGGGACTTCGAAAATATGAAGATGAAGGATAATGAAAGTGTTGATACTTTCATGTCTCAAGTGACGAGTGTTTTGAACAAGCTTAGGAAGTATGGAGATGATGTTGAGAATAAGAGAGTTATTGAGAAAGTGTTGAGAAGTTTACTCAAGAAGTTTGAACCTATAGTTGTACCCATAGAGGAATTTAAAGATTTAAGTCAAATGCATATTGATGAATTAACTGGTTCTCTTGTTGCTCATGAATCCAGGATATCTAGATATGAAAAAGGATCAATGGAGCATGATTTCAAATCCTAACTGCATGTTACCAGAGGCAGAGTCAGAAGAAGGTTTTATAATCGTGGAAGAGGAGGTCGATCTTTTGGTCAAAGGGACAACAGAATTGAATCTGAGTATGAGGAGAAGTCCCAACAGAATCCTCCTAATTTAAGAGGGATCAACAACAAACCCTGTCTGCAAGAAAATTAGAGGTATGATAAATATAAAGTAAAATGTTATTAGTGTAAGAAGTTTGGTCATTTTTCTAACAAATTTTGGAAGAAGCAGGGAAATGTTGGAAAGCAGTCTTCACATATTACCAATGAGTTTCAGGATGATCAAAATCCTCTGTTCTTGACTTGTAATGTCACTCAAGAAAGTGCTAATAATATTTGGTTTTTGGATAGTGGTTGCAGTAACCACATGACTGGTAGTAAGGATTTATTTTCTTCTATTGATACTAGTATTGATTCTGAAGTAAAAATGGGAAATGATTGTAAGGTTACATTCAATGGTAAAGGTGTATTTCCAGTTTACACTAAGAATAATCAGAGAAGAAATATTAGCGATGTTTATTTCATGCCTAGTTTAAAATGCAATCGTATTAGTGTTGGGCAACTGATGGAGAAAAAGTACAGAGTGTTCTTCAAGAACAAGGTATGTACAATCTATGATAAATTACCCAACAAATAGTTGATTGCAAGAGTAGAGATGACCAAGAATAGAATGTTTCCACTTATTATGAGATATGATTTGAGTGGTTCTTTGAATGCTTATAAAGTTGGAAGTTTAGATGAATCTTGGTTATGGCATTTGAGATATGGTCATTTACATTTTGGTGGCTTAGATCTATTACAGAAGAAGCAGATGATAAAGGGGTTGCTCTATATTCAACAACCTACAAGCTCTTGTGAGAGATGCATACTTGGGAAGCATCACAGAGAGAAATTTGTTTCAGGTGTTTCCTACAGAGAAAAAGCTCCATTGGAAATTTTCCACATGGATTTGTGTGGACCTATGAAAACACCTTCTTTGAATGGTAGTGTTTATTTTATGACTTTTATTGATGATTTTAGTAGGAAGACTTTTTTGTATTTGTTGAAGAAAAAATATGAAGCCTTGAAGTTTTCAAGAGGTTTAAGTCTATGGTTGAGAATGAGAGTGGTCGAACCATTAAGATGATGAGGTTCGACAGGAAGTGAGTATAAACTAAATTAATTCATTGAATTTTATGATTTTCATGGAATTAAAAGGCATTTTACTGCTCGATATACTCCACAGAAGAATGGAGTGGCTGAAAGGAAGAATCATACCATCATGAATATGGCTTGAAGCATGTTGAAAGAGAAGCATATTTCAAATGAATATTGGGGAGATGTGGTTGTTTTATCTGTCTATATATTGAATAGAAGTTCGACCAAGACCATGAGGAATCACAACCTCAAGAAGCCTGGGACGGTAAGCCTTGCAATGTTTCTTATTTCAGATTTTTTTGATGTGTAGCATATGCGCATGTACCTGAAGAAATGAGGAGGAAGTTGGATGACAGAAGTGAGAGATGTATCTTTTTTGGATACAGTGAAGAGTCTAGGGCATATAAACTCTATAATCCCATCACCATGAAGTATGTAATCAATAGAGATGTTCAATTTAAAGAAGAGGAAGTCTGGGATGGAAGTATTGATAAATTTGTTTCAGAGGGAGCAGTGTTACCCCATGAAGATGATGATGGAGATGAGCAGGTTGAAGGAGGTGGACAGTTGGTTCCACATTCACATGTGCTTGCAGCGAGAAGTCCTACAAGGGAAGCGCCAGATTTCAACCCATATCAATTTAGAACGCCAAGAACTCATGAGTGTGGTGAACCATCTAGACATGGTGGACATCAAAAAGATTCACAGGTAAGTAGTGAATCGAATCCTAGTTTAGCTTCATTGAAAAATAGATTTAAAGGTCAGAAGGCTAGAAGATTAAGAGAATTATATGATCAAAATGAAGAAGTAGATCATATTTCAAATTTTGCATTAATGGCATGTTATCCTGTAAGTTTTAATGAAGCTGCTAAAGAGGATTTCTAGATAAAAGCAATGGATGAGAAGATTGATTCCATTGAAAGAAATAACACTTGGCATCTTGTCGATTTACCTGAAGGTAAGAACAGTATTGGTGTTAAGTGGGTTTATAAGACTAAGTTGAATGTAGAAGGTGAAGTTGAAAAGTACAAGGCAAGACTTGTAGCTCAGGGGTTTAGTTAACAACTCGGTATTGATTACAATGAAACCTTTGCTCATATAGAAATAATTGACATAGTGAGGATGGTCTTAGCTATTGCAGCTCAGAATAAATGGATCATGCATCAGATGGACGTTAACTCTGCATTCTTGAATGGATGTTTGGAAGAAGAGGTTTATGTAAGACAACCTCTGGGTTATGACATTGATAAGCATGGAGATAAAGTTTACAAGTTTGGTATAGAAGGATTGATGAGTACCTGATTAGTGTTGGATTCAAAAAAAGTCCAAGTGAACCAACTTTGTATACAAAGATAAACCAGGAAGGTAAAATTTTGATTATCTGTCTCTATGTTGATGACTTGATTTTTACTGGAGATCTATCTATAGATGATTTTAAAAATGCCATGAAAACAGAGTTTGAGATGACTGATTTAGGATTGATGAAATATTTCCTTGGAATTGAAGTGGATCAATCTAATGATGACATTTTCATTTGTCAAACTAAATATGAAAATGAAGTATTGAAAAGGTTTAGAATGTTGAATTGTAAACCAGCTACAACACCAATGGCAACTGGTTCTAAACTTAGCAAATATGATGAGGGATACTATGTTGATCCAACTCTATATAATAATTTGGTTGGAAGCCTTATGTATTTAACAACAACTAGACTTGATATTATGTTTGTTGTAAGTTTAATTTTCAGATTCATGGAGACTCCGAAAATACTCATTGGCAAGAAGGAAAGAGGATATTGAGATGCATTGCTGGAACAACTAAATTTGGTATCCGATACACATCAAACTTGAATTTTGAGCTGATCAGATATACTGATAGTTATTTTGCAGGTTCCATTGATGATAGAAAGAGCACATATGGTTATGTGTTCATTCTTGGATATGGAGAAGTGGCATAGGCATCAAAGAAATAACCCATAGTGACTTTATCTTCTACTGAGGCAGACTATGTTGCAACAACAACAGCTGCATGTCAAGTTGTATGGATGAGAAGAATATTGAATGAATTATTGCATGAGCAGAATGGTGCAACTCAAGTTGTATGTGATAATAAATCTGCCATTGCACTGTCAAAGAATCACGTTTTTCACAAGCAAAGTAAGCACATTGATACGAGGTAGAGTTAGTAAATGGTAAAGAAATTTTTGATCAGTTCTATAGGTCTGAAGAACAATTTGCAGACATATTTACAAAGCCTTTGGGAAATGAATTGTTTAAATTTCATAGAGATAATATTGGGGTCTGTAAGTTGTAATGCATTGTTAACAACAATATTATATTTCATGTTACTGTTTGTTTTGTTTTTGAAATTATTAAGAGGGAGTATGTCAGATTATAATCATTTCACTGCCATGAATAAATGACGCATCGATGGTCGTCTTGACCCTTCAAGACTCGAGGATTAAGCACCAATTTATTGATTTGTCCTAAATATCTTAAGTGATGGCCTCCTTAACCTTTGAAGGCCACGAGATACCATTTCTTTTTAACTAAATCTTTTTCTAAGATCGAAAGGGAAATTTTTGGTTAGTGTTTATATATATACCTGAAACGAATTGTAATCGATGGCATTATCAAATCACATTGAATATAAGTTTCCATTTTGGTCTTCAGAGGTGTTCTCTCCATTTATACTCTTTCTTTATTAAGTTTGTAAACTCATTTCATTCCTTGATTGAATTCGTTATATTGCTTTCAATTTGAGTAAATGTAGTAATTATTTGGTTTTACCGATTGCGAACCCAGTCCCACATTTATTCGGAGTTTATTTGTTGGAGCGCGTGATTTTAAAATCACATTGAATAAAAGGTTTCTATTTTGCATTCAGGACTTGCTTGTTAAATGTGCGCGGACTTATTTTGTTTTTCCAAATGTCGAAACCTGAAGTGTTGGGCCCACACCCTGTTCGCATTTCGTGATTCAACAATATTTGTTTTGTTTTGTGTTGGGTGTTCATAAACGCTGAAACCTGAATACCGATGTGCCTCTGTTTTCCACATTATCTTCCTCTGCATGGATATAAATACTGGGCCATCAACATTGTTCCCTATGTATGCTTAAAGAAAGGCTGAATCCAATCCATGCAATGTTTTAGACAATAGCAGAAAATATCCCTATAATCGCCAATGACACTAATGGTCTCTTTTCTTTCCATTATTATAAGATTTGTTTTTAAACCTAAAATATTGTGCACAGGAAAATAAAAAATATATTTCTCTATTAAGTCATCGTTCATTTTTCTCAATCTTTCGAAATATTTCCTTCTTAACTATGAAAGTGCATCACCTTGATACAAGGAAACCATTGTGGTCAGTACTACAAATATCCTAACGAAATGATTATGTGAGTTCTCTGAAACTGTTGCGAAACACCTCACAAAATTATTTTTAAGGTCTTCGTGACTGATATAGTTGTAATTTATGCATCATTTGACAGTACCTAGTCCACACACACATTTAGAGGCTGAAATCTCCACTTCCGACCCACCTCTCAAATACGTTGTTTGTGGATTAAGACTGTGCCTCGCCGGCCTCTAGACAGCTTCCAATCACGCATTGTTAGATTACCTTATCTCTTTTGAATTGCGAAACATTGGTTCCATTTGTTCTACTTGATTTTCACAACTTTAGATTACCTTATCTCTTTTGAATTGTGAATCATTGGTTCCATTTGTTCTACTTGATTTTCACAACCTTCTGAATTTTCTCGTTGGGTTGTTAAATTTCATGAATTGCATGCATATTTCTTTGCATTTAGTCCCACTCAAAACAATTCGAAAGAGAGGTCCATGCTACAAAGATGCTTGTAGTTGATAATTCTTGAAAAATCAAAGCTAATTCTTGGTTGTCGACAGTGCAACCATGATAAAATATGTAGTGGAAAATAACAAAGAAACAAATCACACATATAAATCAGAGATTTACGTGGTTTGCCCAACTTTAGGATATGTCCACCAAGAAGGGTATCGGTTATCTTATTGTTCATAATATGGAGAGTTACAACACGCTCCTTCTACTCATATACACATTCCCTCTATGGGCATACATCAATTTATAGAAATTTACACACAGTTACATAGGAAACTGATTATTGAATGTTTTTCTATCCATGGTCTAATTTAGTCTAATTAGTTACAACCAATGTTGAATAATATATCTAAAATCTAATTGTGGAGGAATTTGTTGTCACCAGATTCCAACAATCTACACCTTGACAACAATTTTCTCCTTCTTTTGTTCATCACCTTTTCTGCAAGCCAAGAGAAGCCAAGCATCATCGTTGCTTCTCTAAAAGTATTGGTTTTCTGAACATGTCTTCACAGTTCTCTTTTGTATGAAATTTTTCAAGACAAACTCCACCTTCATCGATGACATGTCTTACAAAATGGTACTTAATAGGAATATGTTTAGTTTTACTGTGGTAGGCTATATTCTTGGCCAAGTGAATAACACTTTGACTATCACAAAGTAGCTTTACTTTGTCCTGCATCCTTCCAAACTCACCAAACAAACCTTTTAACCAAATCGTCTATTTGCAAGCATGTGAAGCAACAATGTATTTTCCTTCTGTAGTGGATAAAGAAATTATTTGTAGCTTTGACATCCAACTAATAGGTCCACTTGCAAGAGTAAAGAAATATCCTGAGGTTGACCTCATTTTGTCCAAATCACCTGCAAAATCAGAATCATCATATCCACAGACTAACTCACGACCACCGTTATAGGTGATATAGTAAGCACTTGTGCCCCTAAGATACCGAAATACCCATTTAACTATTTCACAATGCTCTTTACATAGATTTTCCATATATCTGTTGACAACCCCAACTGCATGTGAAATGTATGGTCTTGTACTAACCATCTCATACATTAAAATTCCTACTGCATTAGCATACAATATTAAAGACATATATTCCTTTTCTTATTTTGTACTAGGACATAAACTTGAAGAAAGCTTAAAATGGGAATCAAAAGGTACAAAAATTGGTTTCACACTGTTCATACCAAACCTCAAAAGTATTTTCTCAACATACTTCTATTGTGACAACCAAATATTACCATTTCTTTTGTCTATGAATATATCCATGCCCAAAATCTACTTTACCAATTCTAGATCTTTCATATCAAACGTCCTAGCCATTTGAGCCTTTAACATGTTGATCTCAGTTATGCTTTTGCTTGATAAAATCATATTGTCAACATACAATACTAAGATAATGAATATGTCATTATTCAATTTCTTAAAGTAAGCACAATGATCATACTCACTCCTTGTATAATTGTGGCTCAACATGAAAGAGTCAAATTTCTTGTACCATTGTCTAGGCAATTGCCTCAGACCATACAATGATTTCTTGAGCCCGCAAACAAATTTATTGTTGCGATTCTGAACGAACCCTTCAGTTTGTTCCATGTATATATCCTCATCCAAATATCCATGTAAGAAAGCAGTCTTAACATCTAGCTACTCCAACTCCAAATCAAGTAATGCAACCAATGCTAACATACTTCTAATTGAAATGATTTTAACAACTGGTGAAAAAATATCATGAAAATCAATACCTTGTTTCTGAGAATATCCTTTTGCAACCAAATTTTCTTTGTACCTTTCTACTTTATCATCAACACCCTTCTTCAGCTTGTAGACCCACTTGCAACCTACAGTTTTTCTGTCTCTTGGAAGTTCTACCAAGTCCCATATAGCATTCTTCACTAAAGCATTCATTTCATCCTTCATTGCTTCTTTCCATTTTTCATAGTTAGAACCCTCCACATCTTCCTCATAGCATGAAGGTTCATCATCATTAGTACTTAAATAAACTGATGAAACAAAATCATCATACCTTCTTGGAGGAACTATGACCCATGTAGACCTCCTTAGGGAAGTTTGTGGCTCATCGACAATCTATTGATTGTCGTCATCACCCATATTTTCATCTGCAAGAACCTCTTCATGAACTTCTTCAGAAACTTGTTCATGTCCACTTTCATATGTAGTTGAACGAGTTTCAAGATGAATTTGTTGATATTTCGGTACTTCTACCCGTTTCATTTGACCATCTACATCTGATTTGATGAGTGACGATTCATCAAATATTACATCTCTGTTAATGGTGATCTTGTGTGAAGTAGGATCCCACAACATGTACCCCTTAATACCATCACCATATCCAACAAAGATAAGCCTTTTTTATTTTGGATCTAATTTAGAACGTTGATGTTTCGAAATTAGAGCATAGGCTTAAAAACCAAAAAAATTAAGATTAGAATAATTACAAGGGTGACCTTTCAATACCTCTTTATGAATCTTGCACTCTATTGTTGTTGATGGTGATCAATTCACTAGATAAAATGTTGTAGTTACCGCTTCTTCCCACAATTCCTGCTGCAAGTTGGTGTTACTAAGCATACTCCTTGCTCTCTCTAGAAGATTCATGTTCATGCATTCAACAACTCCATTTTTTTGAGTATAGGAAGTGGTTTTATGCCTATAAATCCCAAACTCCTTGTAATAATTCTCAAATTCCATTGACATAAATTCACCACCATTATATCAATTCTTAAACATTTAGTGGACCTACCAGTGGTCTTTTCCACTAAAGCTCTAAACTACTTGAAAACAGTAAATACATAAGCCTTTCTTTTCAACATATAGATCCACACCTTCCTAGAGAAATAATCTATACAAGTAACAAAGTATGATGATCCTCCATACGAAACAATCAGGGATGGTCCCCAAACATCATAATGGATATAATCAAGGATTCCTTCACTGGTGTGTCTTCTGGTTTTAAATCTCTGCCTATTATGTTTTCCATAAATACAGTGCTTGCAGAAATCTAACTTTAAAGACTTTACACTAGGAAGTAACTTACGATCAGATAATACCTTCAATCCTCTTTTGCTCATATGGCCCAACTATTGATGCCAAAATCTAACAGAATCATTTTCATTCTCAGATACAATTGTTCCATGATCTGACTTGGTTCTTATAACAAAAACAAGTTTGCAACCTTTTTCTCTTTCATAACTAGTAGGATTCCTTTGTAGACCTCAATAACTCCACCTTGAACAATACTTTTATATCCTCTAGTATCTCAGAATCCTGAAGGGATTAGGTTCTTCCTAAGCTCAGGTACATGTATCACATCATTTAGTATCTTAATAGATCCATCAAACATCTTAATTATAATGCTACCAATTCCCACAACTTTACATGATATATTATTTCCCATGTAAACAATTCCGTCATCTATAGACTAGTATGTAATAAACCATTGTGTATGAAGAAACAGGTGATTTGAAGCACTATAATCTAATAACCATTGTTGATCATATCGTGAAACAACACTAATTGATAAAACTTCATCAGTCATACCTGAACCTATTGTTAAACCTGTTTCAGTTGCATTTTATCCCTTAATCTCTTTTGGAGGGTCTTATTTGGAGGCTTTTTGTCGCTTCCGACAATCCTTCTTTAGGTGTCCAAATTTTCCACAAAAACAACACTTAATCTTTCTCTTCTTTCCCTTTGAATTTGATCAAGAGAAATCCCTCTGAACATGTCCTCTTTCCTTAGGTCTTCCTTTGACCAGCATCACCTCAGATGTAGAGATTTCAAAATTGGATTTCTTCCTTGTTTCCTCAGACAATAAAGCTCCAATAATAACATCAAGCTCAATACTTTCTGTTGAACTGAAACTAATAGAGGTAACAAAGTGATTCCATGACTCGGGCAAAGAACACAACAACGTAATTGCTTTATATTCATATTCAAATTTCACTACCATGCTAGTTAACTGGACTAAAAGAGTATTAAAAGTATTTAAATGATCATCTATTTTCGTACCTCACTAGTACATATGAACAAAATTGTGACGGTTTTTTGTTGATATTGCCACACTTATCCGTCGCAATTTCCACGAGAGCCGAGATTTTTTTTCATCAGAATAATTTCATCACTATATCCACGATCCAGGTGTGTGTATAAACATCGATGAAATTAGCTCTCCATATGTCACCACCTTCAATATCGGTTAACCCTATGCATCGTCACAATTACGATGATATTTCATCGCAATAACAACGAAGAAATGTGGCAATTACGACGAAACTTTGTCGCAATTGCGACAAAAAAATTATGCCAAGCCAATAACTTACGACGCAGCTGCTGAATGTGCGATGAAAGTTTGTCGCAACTTGCGATGAAAATCTGTGGTAATATCAACGAGTGCAATATCTCAAAACCAAATTTACGACGCACATGTTGTATATGCGACGGATATTCGTGGTAAATTGCGACAAAGTTTCGTCACTATAGCGACGGTTGTGGTAAAATAGTAAAATTTTTCCGATGAATGTGCATCGATATTGCGACGATGACTTTAGGTTTAAAAAACAAAAAATTACATGAAATATGGTATTACCATATTACATTGTAATATGGCATCACTATTACATTGTACAATATTCTAATATTCTAATATATTGTAATATGTATATCCCCTACAAATAATCAAGGCATTAATCAACCAAATATTGTAAGCATGCGTTATCATGAAGTTGTATTATAAGTAAGGATACAAATATGACAATATACACAAAGAATAATTTGGAATATTACTTTCAAAAAAACACATGGATTGCATGAGTGAGTCATTATGCAATTTAGATTACACAATACTATGACAACACTTATAATATTTATGGATGATATCTTAAGACTATTTCTTGAACTTGTTTATTGTAGCCTCCTTGGATGATATATTGACTTTTAGCAATATTTGGGAAGATCATTTGAAACATTTGGAGATGATATTTTTAACCCTTCAACACAATTCATTGCAAGCCAACATGAAGAAATATGAGCTTGGAAAACAATTATTGTTGTGTATGGATTTTGTAGTTAGAGGATGTGAATTGTGTATTGACCTAAGAAATATAAAATTCGTTGTAAATTGGTTGATCCTAGATAATTTCATTGAACCAAGGTAATTCATGGGCTTAGCAAATTATTTAGGAATGAAGTGTCTCTTTAATGCACATTAGAAAAGGCAAGTATAACCTTTCAATTCATTGCAATTGAAAACCAAGTAACTGAAGCTTTGACTTGAAATAATTTTAATGCATCAATATTAAATCTAATGAAACTTGAAATTTCATTTGAAATCAAAGCAAATTTCGCATGATACACAATGGTCGAACCTTTGATACAATGAAGGCGTTGGATAACATAACACTTGAAACTTTTGTTGGTGCAATCATAATATACCCAAATAAGATAAAGAATTGTACACCATAGTTTAGGCATTGAAGTACTACATGAATTATTTCCTGGGAAAACAAAAAAAAATTAACTCAAATCATAAGCTTTTATAATCCTTGTCAATTGATCCAAGTCACAACAAAGCCCAGACTTCATGTGAATGGTATCCTGCAACATTTTGATTCAGTAATCAAGTATGATAAATATATATA
>ML777520.1:0-33822 GCA_009831015.1 Picea engelmannii
GAAACTAGGGGGTTGGAGCCTCCTTCCAGTTGCAGCTGGAAAACAAAGGAAGTTGGTGCTTCCAATGAATGTAATTCTTCAAGACATATAAGAAAAAACATTTCGTGGTTTTCTCCCGATTTGGATTTCCACGTAAAACATTGTTGTATTATGTATGTGTGTGATTGTTTATTTCTTACTGCTCATTATTGGATAATAATTCTACATTGATATAATATTTGAAGAAAAATGATTATAATTACGCTATTACTGATTCACCCCCTCCTCTCAGTAATCCAACACTCATCGCTTTCTATCCTTGCAATATTTTCCTTTGTGACTTCACACATGTATCCCTGGAGGAAACATTATGTCAATGCCTCTTGTGTCGTAGAATTATGTCGTCGTTCATATTTGATTCCATGTTTCCTAAGTCACTTTATTGTGTCTTGTTTTTATTCAAGGGAAGTTTTATCCTATGTCGTCTACTCCTCATAATTCCTAAATTTTCATGTCGACCTTCCCGTATGTCAATTACTTCTCAGAATCAATAAGCATCTTTGTCCTATACTTGTGCTAATATGGAAGTTTTGCATCGTCTTCCTGTTGGTGGGTCAACTATTATCAACTACGACATATTGCTTTCATATTTTGACCTAGAGTCTCACCCTGGCCCTAATTACATCATTGATAGGTGATGATTGAGTAGTTTCCCTTGTGTTCGATGGAAAGAACATTATTCACACATTGGGATTTCTGTAGTACCTTGGATTCCATTTGACCCCATTGGTGGTTTCCTCACCTCTGTCAGTGGTTTTCATTATTGTTCATTACTCAGAGGGTATTTTTCATGCACTATTCCATCTGGTGCATGCAAGAGACGTACTCAATTATGGGTCCTTTCAATATTTCATCCAATTTCTTGCAAATCTTTGGTCTTTTGATTTTCCTCATGTTGGATGATAGGGGATTCCTTAATTCCCTCCTTCCAATGGATCTATTCATGTCAACTTTGACTCATCTTTCTCTTGGATAGGGATCTAGTCTTTATTAGTACCTTGGGGCTTGTAGTCAATAGTGGCAAGTTCCCTCACTATTGACAGTTGGATACATCAATGTCCCCTGATCAATAGATTCTACAAGTGTTCGACATCAACTTATTTATTAACACTTGCTAGAATATACTAGGTACCTTGATGCCCACTATCCTTATCAGTGGGTTGTCTCGTGTTTGTTAATGGTATACATCAACGACTAGTAATCAAATGGTGTCTCATTGTGTTCTACTTTATCATATCTATTCACATAGTGTAGACTCGTACCATTGACATTTTGATTTGAAGACCTCGGGTCTACAGTAGCATCACCTTTTTTATGGTGTGTCTCGAGTTGCATTGAATAGTACCACTTCCTCTCTATTACATTGGTACTTGTTTCAGTTCTTGTTTCCATATATCCTCCTCTAATTCTAAAACATAGATCCACTGTGTATCTCTTTTGTGGTTATGATCTCTTTTAACATGGATCCACTGTGTATTCATTTTTGTGCCCATGATCACTACTTCTATATATACATATTTCATGGATCCACAATGTACTTGATTTGACATCCATGATTAAATTGTCACTCATGAGCATGGGTATGCCCACCTCGGGAAGACAACACTCTTATCTGATTTATATTTTATGTTACATTCTTGGACCAGTGTTCGACAACCTCTAACAGGGTCCACTGTATCCTGACCTCCTAAATTTATAATATATTTCAACCATCATTTTCTCTTCTAACCTCGCATGTTAAGGGGGGCATCTATTATGGAATCAATCACCACTTCATATGCATTGATGTCATTCTAGTATTACCCTTTCCCTACTTCCAGACTTAATCCCCCCTTTCCTCCTATGAAATCTTCAAAAATCTCATTTTTTTTACATATACATGCCCTACCAACTATGCAAGGTGTGTACATACACATGTTTCTCTTTTCTAGGGTGCGTACACCTTAATTTAGCCCCAAAAAATAATATTTTGTGTATTTTTGGGCGGGGTTCACGGGTTCCACTGTTCCTAACCCTCTATTTCCCACGTACAAATATTTGTAACCACTCCAACCACTTAGAGAGGGTATAAAATGAGCCTAAGGCTAGAGGAAAGGAGAAGCATACTTGAAGCATCATAATGCTGACATTTGCTTGCCCTATCTACATGACCCTTTTCCCTTTCTATTGATTTATTTCCTCATACCTATAAGTTCCTTTGTTTCCATCCTTCCTTGCTCCACATATCTTGTCAAGAAAAATCCATTCATCTTCTTTGGATTTGCATGAGCATTGGAATTAGAGGTACTATCTATGGTCAATGGCCTAGGTGGAGGGACCTGAAGTCCGGTACAGGATCAATGTCGCATTAGATACAGGTGGTAACTACCTTTTTCTCTATGTTCATTAATGAAGAAACATTTTTCCCATCAATTATTTGTGTTTTAATGTATGACATTTATGTTTAAACATTCAAATTCTTGGAACACTAATTGATCTAATTGTTTACTTTCAATCATTTTTATGATATTTAGTTATCATATAACTACCCCTTTGTAGTTGTCAACTTGATTATTTTTAGGTGATCAAAGGGACTATTGGGAAGGAGCGTTGAATCAAAAGGTTTCAACCATGGGATCGTCACCAAACATAAAGAACCTAGTATTCTTCTCTCTTCCTTAATAATAGTTAGTTATTCAAGTTAGCTACAAGATTTCTTGATTGTAATTTTGGGATTCCGTTCACTCTTTAAAGGTCTTCGCTCTATTGTGCATGTAACCCATAGCCATAGGATAATATCTCCATAACAATTGTCTGCACATGAGAACCATTAAAGATATCAAGATATAAAAGGTAATGACTATTGGAAATCAAAGAATGAAAAGCTTCTCTACTAGGAGTGTCCTCAAAATAAACAGTCTTTCCCAAATCCTTATTAACTATTGGTGAATCATTTAAAATATTTGATTTGGGAAATAAAATAAAAACATCAACCTTATCAATATCAACTCTAATTTCTCCTAAGCAAGATGTAAAATATTCAATACCATGTGCATCTAAAGCAACTTCTTTTGCTAATTGAATAATGTTTATCTAATGTTATTTTAATACATTGGAACTTGAAATATTATCTATATCAAGATTATATTCACAAGTAGTCAAAAATCATGGAGGCATATCATCAAAATTTTCAGAGTAAGAATGTTCAAGAATCATCCCGATGAGACAATCATTAGACTGATATAAAAGTGTAACTATGAGAGATTCTTCTTCATCCTGTTGGAAATTGGTTTTCATTTATTTCAACCCTAGAAGAAGCAGTCAAGTGAAGAATCCTACATATGTCTAAGATGAAGATTGTTGAAAGAATTATTTGTGGTCAATTTGGATACCCTATATTTGAGGGAATTTTTACCCTACATAAATAATTCAAATGGAATCAAAAGTTACATGGTTGGAAAGATTATTCTAATACCTTTCCAACGGTATATGGAAGTGCCTCTAAAGCCCTAATAATGAGGAGATATGAATTATTTTTGTCCGACAACCTAGCAAGAAAATCAGTCAGGTCGACCCATAAAATAAAAATAGGGATAGAACTACTATAAACACATGATGGATTTTATCATTTTTTTAGTATCCAATTTTGTGATCTCTTATCCCAAGTTTGGTGCTGAAGGAACTGGGATGATAACGAGCTCTTATGAAGGATATTTTCTAGTCTTATGGTGATATTTTGAACATTGATATGGGTTTGCTATAGTATGGAAGGTTGATTCTTTGCACAAGGTTCTATATGGTTGTTGGGGTTTATGTGTGTTGTTTTTATTCATATGAGATATGATTGATATATTATTACAATGATGAGTGTTCCATATATAGAGAACATATGGTGAAACTCCATGAAAGGATGCATCCTTTGGATAATCAATAACTATTTATTATTATTATTTACTTATTATAAATACTATTTAATAATCAATAATTATATTACTAATTATTAATCTAAGAGAATGTCTTCCTGATGTTGTCCAAACATCAACAATCTCTCTCAAGGAGAGAGACATTCTGCATCATGTCAATCTTGTCTCTGAAGTATACAAACTTCACCCTAGAATCATGACACTTGTCTGTCAGACTTGGGATACTTCTCTCTCCCACCTGAACCGAGGAGAAACTCCTTTTGCACCTATCCCTCTGATCCAATTGACTCTCTCTGAGATCAGACTCACTCTGGGTCTACATGTAATAGCATATATCATCTTGATTCTTTATCATTCATTTTCAAATCACCATGACTAGGACAAATACCACACCAAGATCTTTCACCACATGTACACACTTGTGAGTGAATGCCATCTTGTTGGCATAGGGGCAGACCCAGGGTTCAACGCTTACAACAAAGCACCAAAAAAACCCTAACTATCGGCCCTTTCTGCAACACCTGCGAAACAGATGAAGTCTCACCTGAGGTAGAGGCAGGGGTGGTTGCAGGACTCCAGTGTCTCCAACCTTCGATGGGACATCGATCTGTGATTGTAACACCTTGACAAAGCACTTAGCAATATAGTTCATCAATGTTTAACCAGTATCTAATTCACAGATAAAACCCTAATTACAGAGCATAGCAGTATTCAACCAGATCTAGCATCTAGCAGCACTTAACATGATGGAACAGATCAGATCTAGCAGATTCAAGCACTAAGCACATTCACACAGGTCGGATCCATCATTTACTCTCCTTATTAAGCACAAAGCAACAACAGATCTACCGATCATTCATCTATATCAAAGCACTAAGTAAGTAAATACATTAACATATCAACACATCACACAAAGCATTCACAACATAGGATGTACGTGGTTCACCCCCACCATGGGGCTATGTCCACCAACTCTTTGTCTTCTTTATTAGTTTTCTTCAATCTTCTTACATGCACAGAACCTTCAGATCAACTTCGCAAAGGACAGGAAATCTGCGCATTATTCGCTAGATCCTCCTTCCCCAAGCTAGGTCACAGCACAAATCCTACATACAGTCCCTTACAGCCACTTGCACTCAGCCTTGCAAACATACACAAAGCACTTTCAACTGTTACTTGCACTTAGCACCACTTACAATTGTTACTTGTCATTCACACTTAGCTATTCATGCTTACCACATCGCCTAGCATCTATTTATACATTACAAAATCGAGCCTAAATATGGGTAAAACCATGGGTCGACATCCCCATACCCGTTACATAATCCCAAATCCCAAAAAGCTATAAAAGGGGGCCAAAATCCCACGATCTCTGCTTCGTCTTGCGCTTTGCCTTCGACAGCCTGTTGAAGTCCCAAAAATAGGTCAAACATAACCAAGGATCCTCAAAACTTGGTCAAGGGCCAATAGGCCCCCAACACTCACTTGTGACTTATCCCAAGTCACTCTGATCTAGATAATTATGCCTCAAAAGCCTTGATCTTGGCTCGAGCTTCTTCGACTTGTTGTTGTGCCACGGCCTCCTGTTCAACGAACTCTTGGATAACAACTTCGTTGACAGGTCCTTATAGGCGTTGTTTTGCTGCAGTAATGACTTGCTCTAGTTCTGCTCCTCGGCCTTCGATCTCCATGAATTTATAATCCATCCACATAGTATTTGACTTTGTTAAATTTTCCTCCATAATTCATGTGATTCTTTGCATAAATATAGGTAGAAGTAAATATGCAGTACATTCATCATATTTAAGTAATTAGACATTTTTACTAGAAATTACTGTCCACCATAATTTATGGAATTCTTTCTATAATTTAGGTAGGAGTAAAAAGTAAATATGTTGTACATAGAGATTGTAACAACCCCATAAATTTAACACTCCCAACATTTTACTCTACTCTCATTTTCCTGGGCCCTCTTGTGAAGGAGTTAAGCCCAGTCTCGCTCTGATACCATGTTGTTTTTCTTCATATGAGATATAATCGATATATTATTACAATGATGAGTGTTCCATATATAGAGAACATATGGTGACTATCCATGAAAGGATGTGTCTCTTGGATAATCAATAACTATTTATTATTATCATCTACTTATTATATATAGTATTTAACAATCAATAATTATATTATTGATTATTAATCTAAGAGAATGTCTTCCCGATGTTGTCCAAACATCAACAATGTGTGGACCCATGTGGACCCAGGTTCTCTAAGTAGACCCAGTTTGATGATGATGATGTATCAGTGACAGTGACAGTAGTAGGTTGATTCTATCATTTATATTCAAGGGAGAAAGGAAGGGGAAAGGGGGTTGGAGTCTTCCTTCAGGTTGGAGCTGGAGAATCTATAGAGTTGTAGCTTCCTTCAGGTTGGAGCTTGTAAATTAGGGGGTTGGAGCATCCTTCCAGTTGGAGTTGAAGAAGTTGGAAGTTGTAGCTTCCTTTGAATGAAATATTTTATTTTATAAGAAAAGCATTCAGTGGATTTCCACTTATATCTATTGTGCATTATGTATCTCTTCTTGTTCTCTTCATTGGGTATATTATTTGATTGGAAAGTAAATTTGTAAAAAGTGATAAATTGTATTTGATATTGATTCACACCCACCCTCCCCCTCTCAATATCAACAATTGGTATTAGAGCAGGTTACCTTCAGAACAGTCAAATCACTGGAAGGAAGATCATGAGCAAAAATGGAAGGCCGCATTCCAAATGGGATTCCACTTTTTAATGGAAACAATTATTCATACTAGAGCAACAAAATACAAACTTACTTGATAAATTTAGGAGTGGATATATGACTCTCAGTTGTCAATGGCTATGAATTTCCAGAAGATGTTCCAACCGATCCAAATGAGAAGAAAGTAATGAGATGTGATTCAAAGGATAGGCATGTTATCCTAAGTGGATTAACACCATTTCTCTCTAGCAAGGTGATGGGTCGAGGAAAAACTAAAGAGGTATGTGATAAACTTCAAAACATCTATGAAGGTGATTAGAAATTCAAGCAGGTCAAGCTTCAACGACAAAGAGCGGAGTTTGAAACTCTGAAAATGGATGAAAATGAAGATATTGCAACCTACGTACTCAAAGTAGATGAAGTTTTCAATGACATCAGAGGATTAGGAGAAGAACTTGATGAAACATTGGTTCTACAAAAGGTGTTGAGATCAATTCCCTTGAGATATGATGCCAAGGTCTCGGTCATTGAAGAAAATAGGGATTTGACCAAAATGACAATGGATGAATTACATGGGTCCCTCACAACATATGAAATGATAACAGATACATAAAATGGACAATCAAATAGAGAAGCAAATTTTAAAGTGATGAAGAAAACAAGGAACAAGGAACACAAGGTAGAATAAAGATCGGGAGATGATTCAGATGAAGAAGAAGAACATTTTGTAAGAAATCTCAAGAGGGGAACTGACAAATACAAAGAGAAGATACCTTTTAAATGTTTCAATTGTGGTAGAATAGGACATTGTTCTAAGAAATGTCATTTTGAAGAAAATAAAATATTCCACAAGAAAAAGAGCCTCTAGTCCAAGGAAGAGGGTAGTTCTTCAGATGAAAGCGATGGAGAAGAAGATGTAAGAGAAGTTCTCTTCATAACTCTAGAAACTCAAAATGATGATCACAAAAATTCTGAAATAGAAGAAATCAATTTTGAAGAAGAGTCTGATGAAGGAACATGATTTGACTCTTCCTGGGGAGGAAAGGACATCACATAAAGTGAACAAGAAGATGGTGATAATATTGAGAAATTAAAGCATGTTGAACAAGAAAATAACAATCTCATAAACGAAAATACAGAGTTGAAAATTGAATTGTCAAATTGTGAAGAAGAAAATCACGAGCTTGAAAAGACAATTAACAGCTTGAAGGAGAAGTTAGAAGATTATGAGAAATTAAAAAAAGAATTGGATCACACAAGAAAAGAGATGATGTTGACAAAAAAAAAATTGAAGAATTTTGAAAAAAGTATAGAAACGTTGGATGAAATTCTTAGCAATTAGAGGTCATTGGATGATAGGAAAGGAGTATGATCAGGAGAATTGTTATCACACATGGCACTCCCATGTGGACTTCTAGAGGATACTCCCTATAGAAACACTAGGGTCAACTCCCCATAGTTTTTGACATCAAGGTCAACTCCCTTGACATGTCCTCATGTGCTCTCCAAATGGGACGTGTCCTCATGTGCTCTCCACAAAGGACATTGGGCTATCCATTCTCGGATAATTTTCTTCACAGATCAACACACTTATCCCTTCTAGAACAAGCACAAACCCACTTTTCCCTTCTCGGTCTCGAATAAGTGTCCTCATAAATCAACTCAACAGACACAGAGGAGTGCGATCAGAGAATGTCTCAGGAAGTTGCAAACATCAAAACTCTCTCTCAGTGAGGGAGGCATTATTTTCCACGCCAAGTTTGTCACGAAAGTACTCAAACTTCATCCTGGTTTGGTAATAACATCAACAACCTGCTCATCTGTAGGAAGGTACTGCACCAGTACCTCCTTCCTCTGCACCATGTCTCGTAATAATGGTGGAATCCAGCACATGTCCAAATAAATATGCAAGGAGCTTATGAAGCCACATTGCTTTGTGGAATGCCACACTCAATGCAATGTACTCTGCTTTCGCAGTGCTCAAGGCCACATAAGTTTGTTTCTTGCTACACCAAGAAACCATGGCAGATCCCAAAGTGAAGCAACACCTAGAGGTGCTCTTCTTGTCCACTGCGCTCCCTGCCCAATCAGAGTCAGTATATCCTTTCAATCTCATGTCAATACTGGAAGTATATCTCAGACCATGTCCAATTGTGCCTCGCGAGTATCTCAACACATGCTTCGTAGCAATTCAATGTGTCTATCTCCGTTGACTCATAATCTGGCTAAGTGTACTCACTTCATAAAAAATATCTGGTCTGGTGTTAACCACATACATTAACGATCCAATCAATTTTTTGTATAGAGTCAGATCAATTTCGTCAGAATCATACCAAGTTCCTTCATCTCAAACTCAAAGGCCAACAAATACTTGCATTCAACAATAAGGCTCTCTATACCGATGAGAAATAAATCATCAATGTAGAGGACCAAAATCAGGGACTCACCATTAACAGTCTTGTAGTACATGTTGGGATCGAAAACACTTTTTATGAATCCCAAACTCATAAGGTGTTCATAAATCCTCGCATACCAAGCTTGAGGTGCCTGCTTAAGTCCATACAAGGCCTTCTTCAACCTTCAAACATGAGACTCCTTCTCATGTATCATGAAACCATATGGTTTCTCGGTGTATACTTCTTCCTCTATCTCTCCATTGAGAAAGGTTATCTTTACATCCATCTAATGTACTCTCCAACCCATGGATGTTGCAGGGGAAATAATCATTCGTATATAAGTGTCTTGAGAAACAGGAGCAAATGTCTCCTCATAATCTATTCCATCTATTTGAGAGAATCCTCTATCAACAAATCTCATTTTGTGCCTCTCAATGTTGTCTTCAAATGTGTGTTTGATCTATTTGGCAGTCACTACAGACTTCCCCTCGGGTCTCGGAACAATATCCCACATAGCATTCTTCATTATGGATCAATACTCCTCCATCATGACATCTCTCCATACTGGATGACTAGTTTCCTCCTCATAACAGGAAGGCTCAAAATGAATGATGTGGCTCATAGTTGCGGCATCGCACGAATATCTCTGAGGTGTCTTTCTCACTCGAAAGGTACCACGAGGAGTTGCATGTCCTTCTTCCTTTTGCAGAGTCTGGCGAGCCCATGCATGTCTCTTTTGACCTATTGCAATATCTCTAAGAACATTAATTGGAGCTACAGGATCAATGAGACCAATTCGGTCAATAGGCTCAGTTGTCTCCCTCTGAAAGGTAATGTCATCTTGGACCATATTTGACATATAGAGGTTTCCTCATGAAACCAATGTCTAAGACATATCGAGGTTCCCTCATGGAACCAATGTTTCACAAGGCATATCGAGGTTTCCTTGTGAAACCAATGTTTTGGTTCCTTCGTCTCACCATCTGAGGAACGTCAAGATGAAATATACATTCCCTCCTACTAGTCCACACATGACCCTCTGTGGAGAATGTCTCATGAGGTTTCCTCAAACATCAAAACTCCTTCTAGAGTTGGAGGTGACTCCTTCTAGAGTTGGAGGTGACTCCTCCTCTATCTCTGCTCCCTCTGACACCGAAGGTAGCTCTTCCTCATTCTCTGGCAGTAACTCAATATCTTTTCCCTATGGATGTAGTACAACCTCCTCTACTTGGATCTATCACCATAGTTGTTCTATAGTCGATCTTGATTGGTTGTATCCATCATCAATAGAACTATCTATGTTATTTGGCATGGTCTCATCGTGGGAGGTGCATTGCTCCTAGAGACTTCATGTCTCTGAGAATCATGTCTAGCAATGTCTCTCCTTGATATCATGTTGGAAGGTACTTCTCTCCATGTCTGCCTCATGCGACCGTCATTATGGTTCCTTCTCAGAGCTATTACCTGTGACCTTCCTGGAACAAGAAACAAGAACAACAAAAAGCATCTCCTAGAGGAGATCAATTTATCTTGTGCACAACTATATACAATGACCCTCCAAATGATATGTCTTCTACTATGACCAACACACATCCATCATATACTCGATGTCATACGGATACCAACACACATCCATCATATACTTGATATCATACGGMTAACCATGTTGATTTTCTAGTGTTAAATTAGACAAGCAAAATTTTCCACAAGTGGTAATTACTTCCAATGATATACAGTATTACTTTAGTAAACACTAGAACATCACTAAGTAACTAGGAAAATTTCAACTCCTTAGTCTCTTCCTTAGATCACTTATCCCACGTGTGAGAGAGAAAAAATATGTGTGTCTATTGTTTTGTCTTTCAAGTTTYCTTTTATAGTAATATTRGATTGATCCAAAAAGACACGTATCTTTGAAAATTAAATTAAATTTTCTTTCTTATAAATAGTTGGAGAATACCTCATGTAACTACCCAAAGATTAATTTSGTTATAATCCATCCACATACTATTTGACTTTGTTAAATTGTTCCTCCATAATTCATGTGATTATTTGCATAAATATAGGTAGAAGTAAATATGTAGTACATTCCTCATATTTASGTAATTAGATATTTTTACTAGAAATTATTGCCCACCATAATTTATGGAATTAATTCTATAATTTAGGTAGGAGTAAAAAGTAAATATGTTGTACATAGAGATTGTAACAACCCCATAAATTTAACACTCCCAACATTTTACTCTACTCTCATTTTCCTGGGCCCTCATGTGAAGGACTCAAGCCCAGTCTCGCTCTGATACCATGTTGTTTTTCTTCATATGAGATATGATCGATATATTATTACAATGATGAGTGTTCCATATATAGAGAACATATGGTGACCATCCATAAAAGGATGCGTCCCTTGGATAATCAATAACTATTTATTATTATCATTTACTTATTATATATAGTATTTAATAATCAATAATTATATTATTAATTATTAATCTAAAACAATGTCTTCTCGATGTTGTCTAAACATCCACAATGTGTGGACCCATGTGGACCTAGGTTCTCTAAGTAGACCCAGTTTGATGATGATGGTGTATCAGTGACAATGACAATAGTAGGTTGATTCTATCATTTATATTCAAGGGAGAAATGAAGGGGAAAAGGGGTTGGAGTTTACTTCCAGTTGGAGATGGAAAATCTAGAGAGTTGTAGCTTCTTTCAAATTGGATCTTGTAAATTAGGGGGTTGGATCCTCCTTCAAGTTGGATTTGGAGAAGTTGGAAATTGTAGCTTCCTTTGAATGAAATATTTTATTATATAAGAAAAACATTCAATGGATTTCCACTTATATCTATTGTGCATTGTGTATCTCTTCTTGTTCTCTTCATTGGGTATATTATTTGATTGGAAAGTAAATTTATAAAAAGTGATATATTATATTTGATATTTATTCACCCCCCCTCTTAGTATCAACAATTGGTATCAGAGCAAGTTACCTTCGGAACAGTCTAATCACTGGAAGGAAGATCTTGAGCAGAAATGGAAGGCCACATTCCAAATGGAATTCCACTTTTTGATGGAAACAATTATTCATGCTAGAGCAACAAAATACAAACTTACTTGATATATTTAGGAGTGGATATATGACTCTCAGTTGTCAATGGATATGAATTCCGAGAAGATGCTCCAACTTATCCAAATGAGAAGAAATTAATGAGATGTGATTCAAAGGATAGGCATGTTATTCTAAGTGGATTAACACCAATTGTCTCTAGCAAGGTGATGGGTCGAGGCACATCTAAAGAGGTATGTGATAAACTTAAAAACATCTATGAAGGTGATTAGAAAGTCAAGCAGGTCAAGCTTCAACGACACAGAGCGGAGTTTGAAAATCTGAAAATGGATGAAAAGGAAGATATTGCAACTTATGTACTCAGAGTAGATGAAGTTTTCAATGCCATCAAAGGATTGGGAGAAGAACTTGATGAAACATCGGTTGTACTAAAGGTGTTGAGATCACTTCCCTTGAGATATGATGCCAAGGTCTCGATCATTGAAAAAAATAGGGATTTGACCAAAATGACAATGGATGAATTACATGGGTCCCTCACAGCATATGAAATGATAACAGGTACATAAAATGGACAATCAAATAGAGAAGCAAATTTTAAAGCGACGAATAAAACAAGGAACAAGAAACACAAGGTAGAAGAAAGATCGGGAGATGATTCAGATTCAAATGATGAAGAAGAACATTTTGTAAGAAATCTAAAGAGGGGAACTGACAAATACAAAGGGAAGTTACCTTTTAAATGTTTCAATTATGGTAGAATAGGACACTATGCTAAGAAATGTCCTTCTGAATAAAATAAAATATTCCACAAGAAAAAGAGCCTCTAGTCCAAGGAAGATGGTAGTTCTTCAGATGAAAGCGATGGAGAAGAAGATGTAAGAGAAGTTCTCTTCATAACTCTAGAAACTCATAATGATGATCACAAAAATTATGAAATAGAAGAAAAATCAATTTTGAAGAAGAGTCTGATGAAGGAACATGATTTGACTCTTCCTGGAGAGGAAAGGACATCACATAAAGTGAACAAGAAGATGATGATAATATTGAGAAATTAAAGCATGTTGAACAAGAAAATAACAATCTCATAAACGAAAATAGAGAGTTGAAAATTGAATTGTCAAATTGTGAAGAAGAAAATCATGAGCTTGAAAAGACAATTAACAGCTTGAAGGAGAAGTTAGAAGATTATGAGAAATTAAAAAAAGAATTGGATCACACAAGAAAAGAGATGATGTTGACAACAAAAAAATTGAAGAATTTTGAAAAAAGTACAGAAAAGATGGGCGAAATTCTTAGCAATCAGAGGTCATTGGATGATAAGACGGGACTTGGATACAATAACAAATTGAAAACAACAGACACAGATAAATCAAGCAAGGAAGGTGAAGGTAAGAAGTGGAATCAACAATCAAGAAGAGATTGAGAACAGTAGGAACGTGGCAGAAGATCATAATTCAGAAGGGGTGAAACATCAAGAAGGTCCTTTCCTACCAGGTATGAGAACAATCAATAAGGAGTTGAAAAACAACAGGAACATAACACCTCCAACTAGAACAAAAGACTAGAATTTAGAAGGCGTGAAGCACCAAGAAGGTCACTCCCTATCACATATGAGAATATATTTATTGGTCATTGTTATACTTGCAGAAACTTTGGACACAAAGCAATTCACTGCAAAATCAATGCAAGAAACAACTATGTGAAAAAACATAAATGATTATGGATATCCTAGGAACAATCATGTAAACAGTAGACCTAAAATGCTTATGGATATGTCAACAGAAATTAAAATCCATTTGATCCACTAATAGATCAAATATTATATGCTACAAATGCAATAATCTTGGTCACAAAGCATGAGATTGCACAGATATGAAAGAATATGCTCCTATCATAAAACCAGCTATAGGATAGAGAAGGAAAGAGAATCCAAACCAGGAAGGTTGTCGAATCGCACTGATCGTTGAAGACAAAAAAGAAGATTAATGGTACATAGAGAGTGGGTTCTCAACACACATGATGGGGGACCAAAACAAATTCATCAGCTTAAATAAAAAGAGTGGCAGTGTTTTATTTGGAGATGACTCCTCTATCAAAATACTTGGAAAATGTGTAGTAAATATTGGAAATGAAAATGTAAAAGCCGAAAATGTCCTACTGGTTGAAGATCTAAAGCATAATCTCCTCAGTGTTAGCAACATATGTGATCAAAGATACACTCTTACGTTTGATTCCTGAAAATGTGAAATTAGATAAAAAAGACTCGGGAAGATTGGTTGCAACAGCAACAAGAAGACCAAATAACATATACATCATAGACAAAGAAAAGAGAGAAAATTGAAGTCACACAAAAACAATCCAAGGACCATAACAAAGAAAGAAAGGATAAGAATACAAAAAAGAAAGAAGAAGTATTATTCAGTGACATATGTTCAGGGGGAGCAGCCCCAAAGAAAAGAGTCACCATTTTCCATTGATGTCAAAGAGGGAGAGGAAAATCAAGAGCATGATGACAATGGGAGAATAGGGTGACAGGGGGAGCATAAGTATTGCCATCAATGACAAAGGGGGATATTGTTGGAAATTGGTTGTCATTAATATCAACCGTAGAAGAAGCATTTAAGTGAAGAAACCTACATATGTCCAAGATCAACATTGCAAGATGAAGATTGTTGAAAGGATTATTTGTGGTCAATTTGGATACCCTATCTTTGAGGGAATTTTTACCCTACATAAATAACTCAAATGGAAGCACAAGTTACATGGCTGGAAAATTTATTTTGATACATTTCCAATGGTTTGCGGAAGTCCCTCTAACTCCCTAGAAATGAGGAGATGTGAATTTTTTGTCCGACAACCTACCCTGAAAATTGAGGACAGTTCATCCAGGTTTGCCCAGAAAATAAAAATAGGGATAGAACTACTATAAATACATGATGTATTTTTGCATTTTTTGAGTATCCAAGTTTGTGATCTCTTAGCACAAGTTTGGTGGTGAAGGAACTAGGAGGATAAGGAGCTCTTATGAAGGACATTTTCTAGTCTTATGGTGATGTGTTGATCATTGCTATGGGTTTTCTATAGTATGGAAGGTTGATTCTTTGCACAAGGTTCTATGTGGTTGTTTGGGTTTATATGTAGACCCATGTGGACCTAGGTTCTCTAAGTGGACCCAGTTTGATGATGATGATGTATCAGTGACAGTGATAGCAACAGGTTGATTATATCATTTATATTCAAGGGAGGAAAGAAGGGGCAAGGAAAAGGGGGTTGGAGTTGGAGAATCTAAGGAGTTGTACCTTCCTTCATGTTAGAGTCTGTAAATTAGGGGGTTGGATCCTCTTTCCAGTTGGAGCTGGAGAACTTGGAAGTTGTAGCTTCATTTTAATGAAATCTTTTATTATATAAGAAAAACATTCAGTGGATTTCCACTTATATCTATTGTGCATTGTGTATCTCTTCTTCTCCTCTTCATTGGGTCTATTATTTGATTGAAAAGTAAAGTTGTAAAAAGTGATAAATTATACTTGATATTGATTCAACCCCCTCACAGTATCAACAATTTGTTGTAAAGTACAATGTTGATTACAAGAGATGGATTCTTCCTCAAACTTGTGAGAAGTAACAGTTAAATTTTCAAGAAGGTGACATTTCTCTTCATTTTTAGGTAGAGGTTCTTTCTCCTGTGAATCACATCTAACTTCAAAGTTAGTATCAAAATATGGTATCAACTTAAAACTATGTAATTGATCTTGCTTAAAAGAAAGAGAATTACGATGTAGAAAAAGTTAAAGAAGTTCAATCTGAGAAGGTTTATTAACTAAAGGAAACCTATGAAAAATACACATGAATCTTGATGAGAAACCATTAAATGATTTGTCTTCTCCTTTCCATAGAACCTGCAATTCATCACATAAGTCATTGTAGTCATAATTCCCAAATGCGTTATAAAATTCATACATGAATTGTTTCTAGGTTTGAATAGAGACGTCCAAAAGAGAGTCAAACCATAGCTTGATCTGACCGCTGAAAGTGAGAGAGAATAATTCGCATTTGACAAGATCGTTAGTAATTTTATAAGATTTACAATTAACAATAAACTAAATAAGATATTCAAATGAAGACCTACGACTTTCTCCATCAAATTCAATTTTCAAAAAGGATCGAATTGTTTTCTTGGGAATGTTACTCGTTGCTCAAAGAGAGACAAAAGCACACTCCCAAACATAGAATAAGGATAGGAGCCATCAACACTTAATGTATTCAAAACGAATGACTCCATAGGGATAGCCTGTCACTTGTCCCTCCTAGTGCCAATTGTTGAGAGTCGAAAAAATTCCTTCGTGCAACAAGAGATCATCACCCGATCAAGGCCCCAATTAGGCCTATACTCACTTGGTATGGTGACATCCACCTATGTGTGGGCCCAATTGCCACTGAAAAAGTTTTCTTTGAATACCAAAAAAAGTCAATTCAAAGAAAAAATATATAATATAAAATTAATATAATCAATCTAACTAACTAACTATATATAGTATGATACAAACTAACTAAATATAAATAGTATGATACAATCCTATATAGTTAGGAGCAATTTGAGAATAACTTTAGACACAAATATAAGAATAATTACAAGATATAAGAAATAATTCACTAAATCAAGTAACTATTAAGCTTAATACAATATTTTAATCTCTTCAAATAATCAATTATTTGAATGAATAAATAATGTACTCTATGTATTCAAATAATCAATTATTTGAATGAATAAATAATATACTCTATGTCTGATTATTATCTGAAAGGAAATCATAAATTATTTGAATGAATAAATAATGTACTCTATGTCTGATTATTATCTGAAAGGAAATCATAAAAAAAATAATTGAAAGAAATTTCAAGTAATCCAAATGAAAACTTCAAATCATTAAAGTGAAAGAAAATCCATTTACACAATCAATTTCCAAACAAAAAATATATCCTTCAAACTCATTAGCTCACTGAACAGAAAAGAAGTTTTTCTTTGAGGCATAGAAATCTGACCTATTTTCACAAGAAATTCCAACTGCTGCTATAAATCGAACACCACAAACAATGTACAATCATCCCTTTCAAACCATGATAGTGTGGCCTCCTTTACTGAGATATTCAATGCTAATCCACCACGATAGCGTAGGCTTCTTCATGCAGCGGTCGACCTCCCTTGGTGATGATGAACTCGAGTTCCAGCTCCACGATGGAGTGGACTTTTCTCTTGCTGTCCTCTCCCACTCCATTGTGGGGATTTCTTTTCCTTTTTATAACAGATCGTGAGTCCCCAAAACAAAGGTAGGAATCATTTAACCAAGTAGCAGAGATTTCTGTTTCTAACTACTCCACCTAAAATTCCTGAATTGGTTGCACTGTCATTATGGTTTGCTACCCTTTTTTCTGTGATCTTCCATGATCTCACGCTTGGTATTTTCGTGGCAGCTTTCACCAACACTCTTCTCTCCATGAGCTCAGAATCTTTTTTATGAGTTTGTTTTCTTCTTCTGGAAACCAACAGAGACTACATATAGTCTCCATCTCAGCTGGTTGAAAACTATCTCATAATCTTTTTTATGAGTTTGTTTTCTTCTTCTGGAAACCAACAGAGACTACATATAGTCTCCATCCATCTCAGCTGGTTGAAAACTATTGGTGATAGGTGACAATTCATTGAATATATCAATCAGTATAGATTCATCTTAATTCCTTTTCTAAAAGCGTTATCAAATTTCAGAAGTGCAAACCCTTTCTTTTTTAACTAGTTTTAAATCACACATCAACCTAATACTAAACTATAGAACATTAGATTATTAGATTGTAGAATGTAATGAGAAAACATTATACCAATAAGAATGTAGAATGCAATAAGAATGTAGAATGCTTTTAAGTAAACATTATCCCAATAAGAATGTAGAATGCAATGAAGTAAACATTATCAACTTATCAAAATACATAGTATGCAATTATCGATATGTGACAAGTCACAATACTCCATATACACAGAGTTTTCACAAACAGATGGCCACATAGAAAAAAACACGGTTACCCAACATATATATTCAATGCCATATAAAGTAATGCAGCCACATCCATAATCTTAATTTCTAATGCCACCTGGAAAGGTTGAGCGCATAACCATATTGACAAAATTTATCAGACCGGCATGGTTGCTACATGACAACCACTATCTAATCCCTTTTTGCAATTAATATTCCCTCGGATCCATTTTTAAAATGTACAAGTATAAATCACCTTCTTCAGGAACTTACTCAAGAAGGCATATTGCACTACACCAACCTGTAACTTGAATACAGTGATTTAATGCAGTGCCATAGGATTTTATATGGCTGCTTGAAGAACCGGTTGGTTAGAATTGCTGACAGCCCATTGCAAGAACTTCTGAACTATAGCCAGGAATTCCTCTGGCCTCTCTTCCTGGGGTAAGTGACCGCAATTTTTGATAACTTCAAATTTGGATCCAGGTATTGCCTTTGCTAGGCGCTCAGCATTCCATGCAGGAACCAACCGATCCTTGTCACCGGTTACAACCAACACTTAAGATTTTGAGATTGCAGCGTAATTGTCAAGGACAAATGAATCAGCATTTCTGTCTAAACAGTGATAAGCAAAGCAATCGACAAAGTTTATCATCTATTCTGTCCATGCAACAAATCAGAAGAAAGAAACTTGAGAATGCATTACCAGGGCATGAGATGTCTTTAAGCCGTTTTTTAAGTGGAGGTTTTCCTTCTGATGCAGAGTCGGTAATCGTAGCTAGTGTGAACTCAAGGAGAGCTCTCTCCCAACCCTTGCATTTCAGTGGCTATAAAACAACAGAAGTGATTATGTTTGAATTGTTTAAAGAACTTTCCAGCAGTGTCTCTCCAAAGATAATATCAAGTTAATACGGACTGCTGAAGTACTGAATCATTCATTCTCCCAACATTTTACTCCATTAGAATGAACCAATCTTTACATCAGACACCAAGAATGAAACAAAAGAAGCAAACATTCCCTTTTTACTAAATTCCATCTCTCCATGGAGTAGCCTTTCAAATTTTTACCTTCACATAGAATGAATAAATGCACAGCTAAAATTAAAATCTGGACCTACATTTACATCAGAGAGCAAGAAATCACCTTTGTGTATCCTTGTATGACATGGTCAGTTACCTTCTGACTATCATACCATGCATACCTAACTGCTTCTCTGCTATATTTATCCATAATCAATCTAACCTGCAAGAAAGAATGGAAACTCATCCACTACATCATAAACGGTGACCAGTATTCTCCTGCTGATTCTCTTTGCCTAATAAATAGAATAACCTTGACTTAATATGTAGACTCACCAACATTACTGCCAAGCTAGAACGGAAGATTGCAGACAGGATTTTCCTGTAAAAATTATCTGCCATTGCTTTCATTTCTTGCAACATGCTTGTAATTAGTCTAGAAACACCCATCCAGAACCTGAAAAGCGTCCTTCTGATTTTCCTAAAAGGATTTTCTTCATCTTTTGGACTATAATTCTCATGCAATTTATTCCTTTTCCTTACATTCTCATTAGAATTCAAATTCTTCCCAATGGCCAAAGGAGCTACAATTGCAGGAGCTACCAGGATCAGTGCTGCAACCCGTTCAGGAGCCTCAAAGTATGCATTTACTGCTATTAGACAGCCTGCAGAATGCCTGGTGAGATAATTTACATGCAAACCAATGTTATGCACTGTCACAGTTTCCTGTTTCTTTGCAATAAACAGCTTTAGAAAATAAGTGCACCTCACCTCAGATCACAGTGGCAAAATTCATCCAAAGAGATGAATTTTCACGAATTTTACATCTCTTTGCTTGAGTGAATCATTCAGTCAAATATCTTTATGTCACTTCAAGTGAAAGGACCTTCACAGGTTTTTCCAACCAAAAAGGACCATTTATGAGACAAATCTTATTTACATTCTGCCATGTGTGCTTCCTTTCAAAGAAAATGGGTAGCCTAAATATGATGTTTCTTTGATTTTTTTTCTCAGATGAAAGAAAATAAAACAGTCAAGAGGATTTCGAGAATTATGAAGACATGCATTGTTTTAAAGCCATGTTTGTAGCTTCTTTAGGCAAAAATATCTCAATATTTTTCTACAGGGAATTTGACATTTTGTTTTGTACCGGAAATTGTTTTTGCAGAGCAATGCTAAAATTGTTACAACATAAGTTATATGACCCAGATAGCATGCTAACTAACATCAAAGCAACCTTCAACCTAGCTTAATTTATGCACCTCGGGAAACAAAATGGGCATTCACAGATCAAAATGGATATTTATAGACAGTCCAAAGAAGCTTGAAGATAAACCTATTGCAAATCCATACTTGAAATGGCATTCTACTTGCCCCCACCTTAGTTTCAATTTTTTATAGATCCCATTGCTTACATGGTCAATTATTTAAAAGGGTCAAATTTACATATGTGAAAATGCCATAAGGTAACTGTTACACCAAAGTCACCCGAGATTTACACCTAACACCAACTAAATTGTAAAATAGAGAACCTCCCCTAACTAACAAACCATCATCCTTCCCATTGAACCAACAACTTATTAACCTTTCTTCAAATCACTTTTGATATTACTAAGGATCACAGCAAAGATTTTGTGTATATCACGTTATGAATTCCCGGCTCATTGACTAATGGATAAACAACATGAAGTAGATCGACCCTATAATGTTCCAAGTTATTCAAGACAACACAACAAATACTTAGTATGCCAAATGCATGGGAGCATGGCTCTAAAATAGATGAATAAGGATGAATTGCACAATTCCTAAAACTAGGAATCTTTCTTGATAACCCCAAATAGTAAAGGCAACTGAGTGTGAATGAGTTTAACAATCTCTTATTTATACTAATTTCTGAATCATCTATTTGTCATGTAGGATTTTTCAGCCATTCCTCATGTGGGCCCAATTTGTACTGTTTACTTGTACAAGCTGTCCATTATATTGGTTAGATGTACTACACTAAAACCTTGAATTTCGCTAGACAGGAAATTGAAGAGAAAAAAAATCAATTTTGGCAACAAAAATGGCGTTTAGCTTTCAATTGCAATTCAAAACTCAATTACTTGAAATCATCAGTTGCTTACCCAATCAATATGGCTTTCTGGGACTGTAAAAGGTCTATAAATCTCAAAGTGGCGGCAACTGAAAAGCCGAGCGAATAAGGATTCATAGTGGGAAATTTTTCATTTTTATCAGAAGCAGAGGCTGGGAGCTGGATTCTGGAACTCAGCCCAAATGCAGGCCTATCAAAAGCCGTTACTTTCGACCCAAGTACTTTAGCCAGCGATTTCAGCACTTGGTTCCATGAGAAGGCAGATGCTCCAAACCCGTGCAACAGTATTGCAGGAACCCCAATTGGAGGGTTACTCTGAATGGAAATTTCAGAAAGTCCATTGCCCATGTCCTCAGCGCCCACAATAGAAATCTCAGTAGAAGAATCCGCTAATTTATGGTGGACTTGAACCCCATTGATGTCCACAAAAAGACTATCTGGATCAGCTAACATCAGGGGATCCACTAACTCATCCTGATCTACTCCAGCTATTATTAACTTCTTTTTCTTTTTCTTCTTCTTGTTACTAATCCTAGCTTCTTCATCTACAGGCATTTCTTCAAGAAACCCAAATCCCGGACCACCCAATTCTGCTGCTCCTGCATTACACTGAATTCTAGGCCTCAAAACATTTATCTTCATAACAGTTTCAGGCACTATCCACTTTGGCTTTTCTCTAGCACTGTAAGCACTAGTTTTCTTTTGTAGCAACGTGCTACTATATGTTCTTCTCGTCTGTATTGAACACGCTTGAGTTGCTGGTATTGCCCACGGCAATTTTTGGCTGAAGCTTTTGTTAAATGATACATAGTTGATAGAATTGAGCCGCTCAAATGGAAGGCCAGCTTGCTTGCAACAGTGGAAAGGGCAGGTATGGGCAACCATTGATTACAGAATAATTAATTCCTCTGGCAGCAAACGGGTACTAGATTTCTGTAAAACGGCACATGCGATGAATAAACTGTATTGGATTTCTATAAAACACAAATGGGGTATCAATGATTTTTTCGTAGGCTAAGAAATGAGAACGGAACAATTGTCCTCCTATCCTCCACGTCGATTCCTTCAGTTTGAATGTATTGATTCCATCCATAGATTCGGAGTACTCGGTTTATCCGAAAAGTTAACCCAAAATAACTCTGATCTATTAGAAAGTCAACCTATTTTCACAAAATGGCAAAGATCATTTGTGAAAAAATAATATATTTTGTAATGGAGTAAGTTGAAAATGGGATAAAATTATTTTTTTGAAATTATGATTTTTAAAATGAGTCAAAGTTGTTATTATCCTAAAATTATAATTAGGAGAAAAAATTTAATAAATGTAGTAAGAATTTTAAAGAAAAAATGATTGAAATTGTTCATTTATTAAGTTATTCCATTTTATAATAAAATATATATATATATATATATATATATATATAGTATTACTATAAAATCTTCTTTCTTCTACCAATGATTACAATAAGTATTATTATTATTTAACAATTTCCAAGATTATGGGTGTATTTGAAGATTGTGGGGATAAAATTTTCAAGATCACATATGGGTATGTGAGATGTGGTTATAAAAGTTCAAGATTATGGATGCATTTGCACTGCATGAATGGATTCATGCTACTACATGTGAGCGCAAGGATGGAAGACCATTCGATTACATAGTACTAAATTAAGAAAAGAGGAGAGTGGAGTCGCCACTCAATCTCAGAGCTAAATCTAGAAACCCTAGGGAGAGGAAAGAAAGGATCGAAAAGAGAGGGAAGATCACTATGTTGATTAGGGTATTTACTCTATGGTTGTAAATTATTAGGGTACTTAACTTGGATTTCAGATTAGGTTGTATCGACTAATTCATGAATATATGTAAACCAACTAGCTAGGGTTGATTTACAAGAATTTTCTTTAGTGAACTAGAAACCTAAACGTTGGAAAATACAAAGAGAAGTATGGAAGGAACTCACCTAGAGTTTGTTGTTAATATAGGTGATGAAGCTACTTTGGCTAAACAAGAGTGTCATGATAGGTCTCCAAGTGTGATCCATGTCCCAAATGATCCTACACAAATGATATGTCTCCAAGTGTGATCCATGTCCCAAATGATCCTACACAAATGATATGTCTCCAAGTGTGATCCATGTCCCAAATGATCCTACACATGTTGCTCTCTTACAAGTGTTGATACTTGAACCAGTGTCCAATACATACACACACACAGAGTAGTTCTACTACCATAAAAGATTTACTAATGATAAAATTGAGTAGAGAGACCCTAGTGCCCTAAGATGGGATGATACATCCCTTTCCCTAGCTTCGAATGGAACCTCCCTTGAGGTTATAGGGCTGAATCATCCAAGGTATGAATGGAACTATACCAACAAAGATGGCCTAGGATGAACAAACGAGCCTTCAAGTTTGGAGTCAAGCTACTCAGAAGAGGTCCCCATAGAGGTGTTAAAGATGATAGGTGCAAGCAGCCCAAGAGCATGAAAGAGGTAAAAGATCAAAATGTGTCACTAATCTAAGTGTATACCTACAAAGTAGAGTTTTCAAAGGTAGGTTTTTCAAAAAGGCTTTACAAAGAGGAATTGTATGGTATCAATATGCAAGGTAATAACCTAAATGCATATTTGTACATTAGGTTAGCCATTAGAGGGTCCAAGTCTCATGGAACAATAGTATTGCATGGGTTGGCTTAGTATCATGGGTTCAATAAGACTATGCCAAAGGTTTATAAGCCCAAAATACCTCTCTATTACATGTGTGGTAGCCTCTTTAGGAATATGTAGTATACTATCTGCCAAGAGATAAGGTAGGGTTAAGGAGGTTTGACTAATTTTGACTCGATTAATAGTACCCAAAATGGATTTGGGTTGTTATGGACCCATAAGGAAGCATCGTAAGTGATTATTTCCAAATGGGGGGTTTCTCCTAAACGATCCCCTAAAATTAGGAAATGTCTCAAAATGAGTGTCCCAAGAATCAAAGTGAACTAAATCGACAACCAGTGGCTAAAGACCAAGCAAGAGGACCAAAGATTTAAACAAAGTGATATATATATATATAGTTAAACACGTAGAAGAAGTTCAAGATAATAAATGTGTATTTAAGTTATGAGAATAGAATTCCAAAATTATGGTTGTCTGTATGAATATGTATTTATTTAAGTTGTGGCAATAAATTTCCAAAATTATGGTGGTGTGTGTGAGTTGTGTGGCATGCATTATCAAGTGCTAACCATCTTGAATTGAAGAACTAGCAACAATAACAATTGTCTAGTTATCATGCCTTAATTAATGTACAACATTTGATAGTGTTCCTCTTCATGCACTCATATACATGGAGAGACAAAACAATTATTTGATTGAACCTCAACATTTGAACCTCTACTAGTTCTTCAAGAAGGAATATTTTTGGTTTAAGATCCATAGTTATCATTGAAGAGAATGTATGAGAAATGCTTTCATGCTCAAAGAGACATTTATGATAATCAATCTAGACACTATAAGAGTTGGGATGCTTTAAAAATAGAATTTCTTCTTAGCACTACTAACAATATTATTCTAGAAAAAGTTTGTGGTTGATCCCTAATAACCTCTTTCTTAAGCTTGGCCTAGAAAGGCTTAGACCTTATTGGAAAGATTAGATATGGAACCAAAGAACGGGGTTTAAGAAATAGAACTCAATCAATGGATAGAAATGGTTGTCAAATAGGTTTAGGCCTTGGGCCAAGCTCAATAAATTCCAAAGAACCAAATTGAAGGAGAAGACATGGTCGTATAGATTGAAGTCCATTTGGAAGTGGTACACTGAACCTAAAAAAACATGTTTTATTTGATCCTTACTACATGGAGGATTTCCCATAGGGAAAATCCTGAAATACTTGGGAACTGCATAGCCCAAATGCCCATTATGTGGCAAGATTGAAACTCCAAAATGTAAGTTTTAAACCTTTTAGAGTAATGCAATGCACACACAAATTCTTAAAAAACAAAAAAGAACAAAATTACAATCACACATACACACAAAGATTTACTCTGGAAACCAAAACCGGGAAAACTAGCAACCTATTTAGAGTCACACCTCTAATTATTATTCCTCATACAATTTTATTGTTTACAATACAATATATAGGATCCCGTGACATCCAAAAAAACCATAATTTGTTGACTCGAATTAGATTACAACCTTATTTCCTTAATCGGAATTAGAAAACCATGGGTTGAAATACCATGCACCACTAAACCGCCAAAGGAGAAAAACCACCCAAAAATTTGGCGAATAAACCCCCGCAAAAAATTGAACCATAGTCATGCAAAGAATATAACACACATCCAATATTCTCCCACTTTTTTTTTTCTTTGCATACCGGGGTCACAGGCTTTCATGATAAAAAATCTTGGGCATAAATGTTCATTGATTCTCTACACCAAGAGAACTTCTCAGTGCTCACATACTTTGTTAATGAATTTGAAACATTCTCTAAAGTGCCCACCTTCACGAATAGCACCTTATTCTCTGAAAACATGATACTAAAGATCAATATGCTTTGTCTTATAATGATAAGGTGTGTTCCTCGCTAGGAATATTGCACTATGACTGTCTCAATTTATCCTTACAGCTTGTTGTACCAATCCAATACCTTAACACAATCTATGTAACCATATTGCTTCCTTGCTTGCATGAGTGGCTTCCATGTATTCAGATTATGTAGTTGAGAGTGCCATTGCAGACTGTCTTTTGCTCATCCAACTAATTTCTCCTCCAAATAGGTTAAACACGGTATATACCCACTTGTAGATCTTATGTGATCCATATCTCAAGCCTAGTATTCATCAACACAGCGATGTATGTCCAACACTTTGTCCAATCTTGGTCTTCCTTGGTAACACAATCCATAAGTAGTAGTACCATGCAAATACCTAAAACCCCTATTTACTATTGCCCAATGCTCCTTCCTTGGTTTTGACATATACCTACTCAAAACTCTCATTGCATGTGCAATGTTCGATCTAGTATAGACCATTTCATACATCAAACTGTTAATCGCACTAGCATACGAAACATGGGACATGTCCTCCTCCTCTTCATGTGTCTTTGAACACTAGTTTGCAAATAAATTTACACCTACATGAATAGGGACCTTGACAGGTTTACATTCCTGCATATTAAACCTTTGCAATATTGACTCAAAATATTTTCTCTAGTTTAACCAAAGTTTCATATTGATCTAGGAGGATCTCCACACAAGGATTCATTACTCTGTGCACCATGGAGAAGATCATTAAAATGATGATTGATGATAGGTGACAAAGTTAAAAGGAATGTTTAATGCTTCATATTGTAAAAATGATTAATATTTTTTAGCATAATGTGCTCGTGTATTTTTCATTGAATTTGCAAAAAAGAAATTAAAATTAAGTGAGAAAATCCAAGTCACAAATTGGTTTCCTAGTTTTAAGGGGAAATTAGTTGTATGTGAGAATCCTACCTCACAAAATTATTTTCCTAATTTTAAGGGGAAGTTGGGAGTCTCATGAGTTGGTTTGGGATTCTTCCTCATTTTATCACAAGTGGTTTCCCAGTCTCAAGGGGAAGTTAAGGTGGTTGAGATGATTTCTCATGTTTGTCCTTGAGTTGTTATTAGATCCTAAAATTGTGGATCTTGTCTCCTTGAATTATGGAGAAAGAGAAACTATATAAATTCCTTATGTAAGTATTGTAAGGGGAGGCCCTTTTAGGCCCCTTTGAGAGAGATTTGCATTGAGATGAATGTAGTCCTTCTGGTGTCTGAAGAAATGTCACTTATGTGAGAGCCTTAAGTTATCTTTGTACAAGAGAAGGTTGTTATGGGATTTCTTCCCTGTATGGAGCATGTGCCACATTTTGTGAGAAGGTTTCATCCCTCAAAGGAAGGGGAATAAAGTGATTTATATTCCAAGCGAATTTGGAGACGTAGCCAGAAGGTTCTGGTGAACTATGTTAACAAATGGGTGTCAAATTATTTGTGTGATTTTTATTTTTCATTCTTGCTTGATTATGTAGAGATTTAATTACACATATGCACCTAATTATGATAATTTTTCTCATGTTCGTATGCAATGCTTAATGATTATTTGTTCATGTTCACATGCGATTAAGCATCAGTAAAAGGTCCTCATTTGGATGATTTTTGTAGAGAAAGATCTCACAGAAAGCCCGGATAAAGTGGTATCAAAGAAAGATTGACATGGATTGCAGGTGTTGAAGAAAAGATGGGTAAAGCATCGAAGCAGGCATGGCTCAAAGAGCTTGAAGAAATCAACCAATGCATCCAAGCAAAGAATGTAGAGCTCAGAAGGATTCTACAAGTTGCAGAGAATGAGAATAAAAAATCGAGACTCGTGTTAGAGAAGACTGTGGAGGAACAAGTTGGAGATGTTGCACTATAGAGGAGGCAAAAAGTCACTCCAAGATCAAGCCAACTTGTGGCCATGGCAGGTATACTAGTTATGGTTCTTTTCATGAAGATGTTGATAGTTGCACATATTGTCAGATAATATAGGATGCTCTACAGACACCAGGTAACCAAGATGGTTTCCTTGCAACCTCATCTACAACTTCATACAACCCAGAGGAGCAGTTGGCCAAACTTCAGGAAGTTGACCAAGCGTCACAAACAAGAATGGAGGTAAAGAATCCTCCATGTTAAATTCCTTCCATCATTAATGATGATGCTTCTTTTGGAGTTTTTGAATAGCACACCAGGGGAATTGGATTGAAATTGTTGAGGAAGATGGGTTATAAAGGAGGAGGTCTTGATATTAATGGCCAAGGAATCATTCAACCATTGGAGGTTGTAGGAATGATCTAGATTTAGGAGTGGAACGAACTGATTAACAGACTGAATACAATAAACACAGAGATATGAAGAACAACACAAATATCCAGTGAACAATATCTTCTATTGAATAAATGAAATAGGYTGAAACTGTAAAATTGCAKAACTAAAACACTTGCTTGAATGGTGGTAGCTATCTTTGAGAAGAGATGTGGCTGCTACACACATTTGTCTAAGCAGAATGATTAAAATGAGGCTCCAGAGGCATTTTTGATATTACTCATGAATTCCAAAACCCTAGACATACAAAAACCTAACCCTAGGAGGTGAAACGCCAAAAGTCATGTGGGCCCCTATGGGTAATTTGGTACTTCAACTTCCTGGGGTCGTAACTTTTGCATACGACCTCTTTTTTAGGCGCGTGATAGCCCATTGGAAATGTCTTTTAGAGAACTACACATTACGCCATCAAACTCTAACTTCATCTACATTTTGACTGTGGCGAGCCAAAAAATGTTGTTTAGGGCTCCAAAACTGCCCTGAAAGTACAACAAGATGTGTTGACATGAAAACATACAAAATAAGCCAGTTGGATTAGGTGAGAGGCCACCAATATCCACCTGGAAGATGTGTATGGATTCCGACTACCCCATAAGTGTAGAACCCACAATTACAAATAAGTATAGAAGAACATGTTGAACTAAAAAATGACAAGAGGATCCAGTTGGAATAGGTGGGTGGCCACCAATATCCATCTGGATCAATCCTCCCCCCTTGAGAATAAATGGTCTCCATTGCATTGAGTTCCCCCATCAGGTGAGGAAACTTATGTTGGATTTGGCCCCGAGTAAGCCACTTTCCTTGGTGTAGGAGTTGCCCTACCTTGATAACTTGATAAAGTTGGATCCTCTATTGGTGAGTGCCCTTGACCTCTGTTTCCACTATATGATCAGTGGATGCATGTTCCATGTAGTCGGGGTTGAGCTATGTTGGTGTCAGTTGTTCTGCGATCTCGGAGGTGTCCAATAATGGTGGAAAATAAGGTTGAAGGAGGTCCACATTGAACACTAGATGCAAGTCAAAGAATGGTGGAGTGTTGAGCTCAAAAGCATTGTTACCCACATCCTTGGTGATGGTGTAAGATTCATAGCGAAGTGGGAAGAGCTTCCGATGGGGCCCTGTAAGACGCTCCTTCTGCAAATGTAACCAGACCTTGTCTCCAACCTAAAACTGGTGCGGTACCCTGTGTTGATCATGGTGTTGCTTATACTTAGCATTGGCTTTCTGCAAACATGGACCTGTTGGCGGATGTGTTGAATCTTCTCAATGAATCTGGTGGCTTTGTCAGTCTCAGATTGAACATAGGAAGAGTATGTATGTGTGGTTTCCAGAGGTAGTGCAACATCAATGGGACCTAAGGGTTGGAATCCTAGTCCCTCCTGAAATGGGCTATGGTCGGTGGAGCTATGGAGATCCATGTTGTAACTATGTTGAACATAAGGGAGACTCTCATCCCATGTACATGGATGCTTAGATTTGTACATGTGCAGGATGTGCACAATCATTTGATTGATGACCTTTGTTTGGTCGTCTATTTGGGGGTGGAAAGTGGTGGATTTAGTGAGATTGGTGTCCAACAATGACCAGAGACTCAACCAAAATGTGTTGAGGAACCTATTGTCCCCATCGGAGATGATGGTATGTGGTATCTGTTAGCACTGAAAGTCACACTTTGACTGCTAAAGTGTAAGCTCAGCACCCATCAGAATGTAAAAGATAATTTTGGTTTTGAATAGGTGGATCAGCAAGATGGATAAAGAAAGAGAGAGGGTTGCAAACTGCATATCAATAGGCTATACCAATGGGCAATGGAGTCACAAACATCCTACTCATCGAAGGCACAAAAGTTGCTCAACAGAAAACAAGATTATATGTTGATAGGTGGAAGAATGAAGAAGGAAAACATAAGATAGAATGTTCACTAAACAAAGATCCTCTCAATTTAATGAATCAACAAATACTTGAATATAAACAATGATTGTTGGGCAAAATACATCAGATCCTCTGCTACTTAGGGATCCATAAATCATTGACAGCCTTTGATCCTCAAATCTGCAATATATTCAAATAAGAAGAAATATAAACAAAAGAGTTACAATCTGAAATCACAACTCTCATGAGTCTCCAATAGCATTAATGCTTACAATCCTCAAATGCCCACAGGCTTACAAATGAACACACATAGGAAAATTGCCTGCTACATCTCTCTCTAGCCTCTCTTGGCTCATCAAATCCCTCCTCCTCCAAGAGATATTTCCTTCTTTAAATAGAAAATAGCATCCAAATGAACTAAGGTGGTCGAATCCCATCTCCTCCATTGGATTCTAAGCCTTGGAGATAGGTGGCAACAATCAAAGAGACAAAAATCCAACAAACGGCTAATTTTCAGGAATTTGTTGGAAGTCATTAATAAAATGTCTCCACCTCATTGCATGAGGCCTTTGTTGGAGCTAAATCTTAGGTGCAGGTGTCCCTTGACATCTAAATGATCCTTGAGAAGTCATTCGAACCCTCTTTGACATGTGGCAACCTCCCAATAAGGCGAATATCAAAACCGTGACCGCTACAGGAAATTAGGCAGCGCCGCTGTAAAATAGTTGGGTAGCGCCACTTATATGTCTAATATATCTCACACCATAACACATTTTGAAAAAATGAGAGAGTTTTTTGTTATTTGGCATGTTATGAACAAAAACCTCCTCCACTTTTCAAAAATACCTTTTCAATTGTTCAGAATCCAAGTTTCAAGTTAGTCACTAAAAACTGGTAAAATAACTCTGCACAATTCGTTTTCTGCCAGAAATATTAGGTAGTGCCTGTAGGTAGTGCCACTTATGTTGTGCCTGTGTGCAGGTTTAGGTAGCAATGTCAAAACGCAGCGCCTTCAATCTTGAACATGTGCAGAGCAGTTGGTGGTCTTTTACAATGTCGAACCCATTGTGTTTAGGTGTCTTGGCAGTATAGTAGGTTGTGCACTTTACCACTGAGGGAGTTAACACTTTAGCAAAAACCCAAAACTCTAATAGTTAGGCCTCTTCTAGTTGCAAATTCTTGTGCTAACAGTATACAAAAATGGACCCATACTCATTCAAAGAATATCTTGGCAGTATCTGTCACTGTGATGTTCTTCTTCCCGGTTGTGAGGATGGCCATCTTCGAAAACCGATCAACGACCACAAATACACAATCATTTCCTTTCTTAGCGGACGAAAGGCCAGACATGTAACCCATCGAGATGTATTCGCAAGTCTTCTCGAGGGTAGGAAGAGGGGTGTATAAGCCTTGCTTCTTGATGGATGGCTTGGAAATGGCACAGGAAGTGCAATATCTAATATACTTGTTGACGTCCTGTCAAAGTTTTGTCCAATAAAAATGTTTCTGGAGAATGGCCACAGTTTTCTCCATGCCAAAATGTCCTTCCACCACTTTAGTGGGATTCCTAAATCATCTTTTCATGCTCGCTTGCAGGGACACGAAGATGACCCAGATGGCATAACATCCCGTCATGAATGTGAAAATCGGTGACAGTCGGGCATGTACCCAAGATTTGATAGGTGGTGGAGAAGTCCAGATCTTGCTAATAAAGTTGGGGCCACTCAGATGCCTCATGTCCACAAGAATGGAGCACAGTGGTGAGTGTAGCTATGGGAGGTTGACTGAGGCAGTCAGCGACACGATTTGTGCTCCCTGTCTTCTACTTGATGTTGATATGGAACTATTGCAGGTAGATGGATCACTTATGATGGCGATCGTTCTGCATCTTCCCCTATGTCTGTATGAAATCTAGAGGCTTGTGATCAGTGTGGATGATCATCTCCTTTCCCATAATGTAATGTTTCCATTGATGACAGGATTGTACAATGGAATACAATTCCTTGTCATAGGTGGGGTATTTCCAGAAAATATCCAAGAGTGTCTCACTATGGTATGCCACTGGATGACCGTGTTGAGTGAGAATTGCGCCTATAGCATAGTCAGATGCATCAGTCTCAATCTTGAACAGTTGTTGCAGATTAGGAAAGGAGAGTATTGGAGCTTATCACAAGCGATGCTTCAGATCTTCAAATGCTTGTTGTTGTTCCTTCCCCCACACGAACTTTTCCCTACCATCTCCCTTGGTCATGTGGATGAGGGCCCATACAATATGGGAGAATCCCAACAGGAACCGTCGGTAGAAATTGGTTAGTCCCAAGAATCTCTGAAGCTCAGTTAGTGTGGTTGAAGCTGACCAGTCATGGATGACTTGGATCTTAGCAGGATCGACATGTACCCCATGCACATCAATAATGTAGCTCAAGTATTGGAGCTTGTTCATGCCAAAGAAACATTTTTCCAAGTTGGCATATAGCTTGTGTTGTTGTAGAGTTCTCAAAACCTATTGAATATGACGCATGTGCTCCTCCCAAGTTCTACTAAAGATGAGGATGTCATCCAAATATACCACCACAAAGTAGTTGGTGAAGGGTCTCAATACATCATCCATCAACCTCATGAAAGTGGTTGGTGCATTTGTTAGACCAAAGGGCATGACCAACCATTTGAAGATACCTTCTTTAGATTCGAAAGTTGTCTTCTAGACATCAGTTGGTTTGATGGGAACCTAGTGGTAGTCGGACTTTATGTCAATCTTGTTGAAGAACTTTACCCCCTTGAGTTGGTCAAGAAGTTTATCAATCCTGGGAATTGGGTACTGGTTTCTGAATTTGATTTTGTTTAATGCTATGTAATCAATGCAGATTCACCATGTCTCGTCCTTCTTCTACACCAGTACAATCAGGCTTCCACAAGGGGAATAATTGGGTCTGATGTTCCCCTTTTGAAGAAGCTATTGGATCTAACACTTGATTTTGTCATTTTCCATCAGCAAGCGACGATAGATTGTTCCATTAGGCAGAGGTGCACCGGGGGTTAGGTTAATTGGATGCTTGACTTGGCAGTGCGTCAGTACCCTGGTGGGTGAGGAGAAGATGTCTATGTACTCTTCCACAATCCCTTCCACTTACTTCTTCTACAAAGAGAGGCTCTGTGTAGAGGCCACAGATTTGGCAACGACCTTTTTCTTACTGTGAGAACGGATCACAAAGAAAACAAACTTCTCGGTCTGTGAAATGACCTTACTACATTGCTTAGCATAGATTAAAGAAATAGCGATAGGTGATGTTACCTCTGGTATCCTATACAATTGTCTACCCAAAGTAATAATAACATTGTGGGTTCTAGACTCATACATAACATGACGCTTCCACAAATATGGTTGTCCTAAAATAATATCACAAACTTCAAGGGGAGCAATTGTTGATTAAGGTTGGTTGTCATTGATGTCAACCCTTGAAGAAAGCCCCACGGCACAAAGGTTTGGGTAATGGACCCAATATTTTTTTATGTAAATATGACTCAATATTGTCTTTCCATGGTTGATAAGAAGTAAATATGGATGAACTCCAAAGTGGTCCCCTTATGGTGAAAGCCCTCACGGGAAGACGCTTTGCAGAGTAAGAGAACCCATGCTCAATTGTGGAATAATGAGATGAAGGACAATGAATTTTTCAGGTAAACTATCCTAGATGGATAGTGATTTTCATTCCATTTCCGGTGGTATGTGGAACGTCACATAACTCCTCACGGTTAGAGACTTATGGCCATGAGAAGTTGGAGACCTCG
>ML777520.1:34721-49227 GCA_009831015.1 Picea engelmannii
TATGATTAGTTCAAGTTAGGATTGTTGACTAATCCAAAACTAGGCATGTGAGACTAAAGAAAAGTTTGATGAAAATGTTAGTCTCTTGTTGTTGAAGTTAAAGAAGGTTTGTAGGAATGTGATCATATACACTAGGTCTATTACAGAGCTGCAAATTAGATTTGGATGATGAAATTGATGAGGGCTTTTGGTTGAGGTACATTTTGAGTACATGGTTGAGACAAGTAGTTGATGAGTTGGCACATACATGAGGTGTATAGTTGATGATGTTGGTACATATTGATGAGTCATAGTTGATGAGTAGTTGACACATGATTGGTACATACTTGGTACATGGTTGGATGCACTTGTTTATGGTACAGGTTGATTACAGGTTATTTGGTGCAGGTTGGTGCATGGTTGATGCACTTGTTTATGGTACAGGTTGAGGTACAGGTTGATGCATGGTTCAGATTTATTGGTAAAGGTTTATAGCGGTATATCTCACAATGACAGGTTGATAGTGGTTCCATCATTATACTTCTACTTCAGGGTGGTAGGACAGGGCAAGGACAGGTGGTTGTAGCCACCTTCCGGTTGTAGCCGGAGAACATAGGGGGTTGTAGCCTCCTTCTGGTTGTAGCCAGAGAATTGGGGAGTTGGAGCTTCCCTTAGGTTGTAGCCTGAAAAACTAGGGGGTTGGAGCCTCCTTCCAGTTGTAGCTGGAAAATAAAGGAAGTTGGTGTTTCCAATGAATGTAATTCTTCAAGACATATAAGAAAAAGCATTATGTGGTTTTCTACCGATTTGGGTTTCCACGTAAAACACTGGTGTACTATGTATGTGTATGTGTATGTGTATGTTTGTTCATTTGTTCATTGTTTATTTACTCTGCAGTTATTGGATGATAATGCTTCATTGATATAACACTTGGATTATATGGTTAAAAAGGATTAAATTGCTCTATTATTGATTCACCCCCCCTCTCAGTAATCCAACAGCAATATCACACAATACCTCTTCTTTGAAGGGCTTAATGTCATAGGGCAGATGAAATTGTTGGATGACACAGAGATCTCTTCTTTGGCGAAGCCAATCGATGGTGTAGGGTTGTGGGTGCGGTGTCGTCGGTAGGTCCAACCGCTTGATGACCTATACTGAGATCAGGTTCTTCTGACTATCGCTATCGACAATGAAATGAAGTGGAGCCCCCTTTACCCACATCTTTTAGTGACAGAGGTGTTCCCTTTCCTCCGGTTCTTCTGGTTCGCTTGGCTAGACATTGGTGGTAGTGATATTGGCACTGGGTTCAGCGTCGATAATCCACTTCCCTCCTTCTGGATTTGATTCAGAATCAGAATCGACCTCTCACTCGGAAGTCTTTAGTTCAGCCACGAGTCACTGCTTGGAGCAGCATTCTTCAATGTCGTGCCAAGGGATTTTATGGTATTCACACCATTTTCCCATGTCCTTCTTCATCTTCTCATTGCCCTTCTTGTGTTGCGGCTTGGATTGGTTGTCCTGAGAGTGGCCATCTTTTCTCTGTCCCTTGTTGTGTGGGTTGGGGTCACCTTTTCCTTGCTTCGGCTGTGAGGAGTTTGCAGATCCAAACTCTCGCCTCTTCTACTTAAATTTCTGGTCGATCTCGACAACATATCTATAAGTTGTACCCAATGAGTCGATGTCCAGAAAATCCATTTTTGTTTGCATGTATATATGCAAACAACCACGGTATTTGAGCACCAGATGTCGCTCAGAGTCTTTAATACCCAATTTGGTGTGCAAGGTATGGAAAATATTGGTGAAATCTGGTATTGTTTGGTCCCTTTCTTGATGCAGGGTGGTCCATCTAGTGTACTGGTCCTCGTAGCTTCCAACATGATAGTATTGTTATTTAATGGAATACCGAAAGGAATCCCATGTAGGGGAAACCACAAATATTGTGGAGTCCTCTATGGCCCTTTGCTCAGAGTAAGTGTCCCACCGATCCTTAACATGGGGGATGACCTTGAGGAGTGAAAAAGTAATATTTTCCCTATCAGAAAAATTATGGACCGAAAAACACCCTTCAAGCAGATTCAACCATTTATCTACAACATATGCATCTATCAGTCCTTCAAATAATGGAATATCAAAATTTACCTGTACCTTGAAGGGGGTTGCATGGTTTCTTGATGAAGATGCTTCTCCTGTGGGCAGCCGCCGAAGGATCTGCGCAAAGTTGTCCATCATTTCGTTCCTTTGTCGTGTAAGGGCTTCCTTGAGCAACATTTTAAAAGGATCTCCTACTCCATCATATTTATTTTCATCTCCCATGGGTTTTTGTCAGGGTCGGTGCAACCGATATTGCAACAACTCAATTGGTTCGAGTCCCAACTTCTTGTACCCAGATCTTGTCGGGGACACGCACAAAGAAAAATAAAGGAAGAGCATATCGCTTTGATACCATTGATCTAGATTTAGGAGAGAAACAATCTGACTAACAGACTAAATACAATAAACACAGATATATGAAAAATGACACAAATATCTAGTGAACAATATCTTCTATTGAATAAATGAAATAGGTTGAAACTGTAAAACTGCAGAACTGAAACACTTGCTTGAATGGTGGTAGTTATCTCTGAGAAGAGATGTGGCTGCTACGTGCATCTGTCTGAGAAAAATGATTACAATGAGGCTCCATAGGCCTTTTTTATATTACTCATGAATGAAAAAACCCTAGACATCAAAAAACCTAACCCTAGGAGGTGAAACGCCAAAAGTCATGTGGGCCCCTATGGGTAAGTTGGTACCTCAACTTCCCAGGGTTGTAACTTTTACATACGACCTCCGTTTTAGGCGCGTGATAGCCCATTGGAAAGGTATTTTAGAGAGATACACATTACGCTGTCAAACTCTAACTCCATCTGCATTTTGACTATGGCAAGCCAAAAAAACACCGTATAGGGATCCAAAATGGCCCTGGAAGTACAACAAGATGTGTTGACATGCAAACATACAAAATAAGCCAGTTGAATTAGGTGAGAGGCCACCAGTATCCACCTGGAAGATATGTAGGGATTCAGACATCCCCAGAAGTGTAGAACCCACAATTACAAAGAAGTACAGAAGAACATGTTGAACTAAAATTGACAAGAGGAGCCGGTTGGAATAGGTCGGTGGCCACCAATATCCATTTGGATCAAGCAAGGCCTTGGTTTGCAAGATTTGGGTATGGTGAAAGAGAATGCTCAAAAGCAACAGAAGCAGAGGATTCTTCAAGCAAAGAGCTAATATCATCACCAACACTATCTAAGACAAATGATGGCACATCACTTTCTGAAAATGATAGATCTAGCATGAGATTTCAAAGAAAATTGAAGTCTCCTCGAAAATCTTGGGACAGCAAGAGTGTTGCAAAGTGATGGAAGAGAAAAGATATTTACAGTGAAAGCGAGACAGACATGAAGTCACACAATTATTGCACTCACTCAAAAATGAGTGGTCACTAGAGCAGGAAATGTTGGAAGCTTCACCCCGAGCTTCGTGCCACACCAATCAAGAAGCTCGTACCAGATTCCATGCAGTTGGAGGCTAGATTCTCCTCAGTTGAAAAAAAAATGGCCAAAAATCAAAGTGCTATAATTCGAAAAAAACAACACCAAGTCAAAAATCTCTATGAGAGCTTTCCAATGACACAAATGACACCTCAAATGGACTCTGGATGCAAAAGTTATAGCCATCTGAAACTTTTGGAAAACAGACAAATCTGGCGAAATCCGTACAATGTTGACGTCAACATGTTGACGTGGTAGCACTATAGGCTGCCACATGTCACACATTTTTGGCACTTTCAACAACAGTTAGGCCAGTCAGAACCTGCCACGTGGTAGGTCGTATAGTGACATGGCACCACCCAGAGGTCTCCATTTGGCCTACCATATAGCATAGTTAACACACGGTTGGTAGGTGACGTTAGCAGTGACTGGGGAAAAATTCAACAGGGTGATGTGGCAGACTATATGGTGTTGATGTCAGTATGCTGACGTGGAAGCACCAAAACCTGCCACATGTCATACAAATTTGGCATTTTTCGCATGCACATGGACCAATATCTGAGTGCCACATGGCACCACCCAGGGGCCACCACGTGGCAAGACCGTGCAATGTAGTGGAATAGTTGACGTGGCGATTGTACATCCAAGTTGGCATCTTCATACAACACAGTTGGAAAGCAGACAAGTGGCGTTGACGTGGCACACACACGACAATTGATAGGGACGTTGACTAGCCAATATGGAGGCACCACGTGGCCCAACCACATGACACCACGTGGCCCAACCACACGGCAGCACATGGCACCCCTCGGATTCCCAATGAGGGATAAAGGCCGAAATTCAAAAACATTATGGCCAATCACTGGACCAATCAATGACCAATCGAAAAACCAACCATAGATATTATTGGTAGGAAATTAATGGCAAGGGTCGACTAGACGGACCCCAAAAAACTCTGACATGGGCATTCAATTGGCGTGAGATTTGTAACCAGAGGCCAAAAAGGGGAGGCCTGCAGGCTTGAGCTCGGGACATCTGTCCTATTAACTAGATAATTAACCAAACATAACCAATGCTCCAAAGGGGTGGGAGCTTGGTAACTCTTCCCACACACAATTACTTAAACCATAGTTGCCATCCAACAGGAAAAAGATCTGGATAGGGTGTGCAGGAACCAGGAGTTGCAGGGTTCTGTTGGCACGTGGACCAAGGGCATGTGTTGATAGAGGTCGTACACGGGCATGATTTTCAAGACAGACCTACAATTAATGCATGTCGTATGCACTGTCGTGGCACATATTTTGAGGTAGGGAACCCAGGAGGGGTATAGAAGTCACAGTGACGGAATTTGACGAAAGTATAGTCATTTCTGCATAATTTTTCTCCATGAATACACTAGTGCATTCAGAATTTGGATCTGAGCAATTGATTTTTAGGGATCATGGAAAAATACCACTTTCATCATTAATTCATGGCATGCTTTATGAGGCAGAGTTGCACCTTTCAGAACAAGTCGAGTTTACAGTCAAAAGTTGCAGAATGACGAGACAGACATGTTGGTGTTGTGTTAGCTGAGATTTGAGCAGTCAGTTGAGCACCTTGGCATGAAACCCAAAGTAAGTTTCATGCATTTATGTTTTTGCCTCATTTTGAAAATTGCAATAAGATGATTGTATGCCATAGATTTTGGTGATCTTTGAGTGTTGCAACAAGGCAAAAGATCTGAATTATTGTAGGAAATTTGTTGTTTGAGCCTTGCACGTAAACCAAGATGGTCTGGTAAGAGGCATTTTGACGCTTCGACAAAAATTAGTCATGTTTACAGCCAAAATTCTCAGAATTGTGATACGAGTGTAATGATTATGGCATGTGCCTTATTTATTATGTTGCACATGTTTGTAATGGGGGGTTTAAAAACCATAGAGTTACCACTAGTGCACATTTGGGGGTATTTGCCTTAATTGTAATGATGTAAAAGGTTTCAATTAGCCACTCTCAAAGGTGATGATGAGAGTGAGAGGCATTTTGTTCTTTGTGTAAACCTTATAAGCCTTGTTGGCAACATTGTAATGAGTATTATAGCCATTGTTGAGTGAGAGGCATTGTTTTTCCTAGACCTGTTTTGGAAACATTGTAATGGGTCTTGTAGCCATTGTTGAGTGAGAGGCATTGTTTTTCCTAGGCCTATTTTGACAACATTGTAATGGGTCTTATAGCCACTATTGAGTGAGAGGCATTATTTTTTCTAAGGCCTCCCTTGACAATCATTGTAAACTTGTCCATGAGAGTTTTATAAACTCTTAGCAAGTATGATATTGCTTTTAAAAGTTGTAATCCATGTATTGTCAACTACATATTTGCGTTGATGCAAGTGTTGGCATTTCCATCCTCATTCTAAAGTACAAAGGTGAAGTAGAAGAAGGGTGCGTCCTTTTAGAGACATTTTTTATGCAGATCAAGGAATGAGCTACATGTTGCATTAGTGCAAGTGTCGGCATTGACATCCTCATTCTGAGTTACAAAGTTGAAGGAGAAGAAGGGTGTGGTATGTCAAAGACATTTGTTATGCAAATCGAGTAGTGAGGAAGTGCATCGTGGAGTGTAAGACTCTTCCTAGAAGTTGGTTGTAGAGATTCAAGTCACAGTTTCTCTCTATACTTTTGGAGGACCAAAAGTGATTTTTGTGGGGAGGTACGATCCAGGAGGATCTCCACACAAGGATTCATTACTTTGGACACCATGGAGACGATCATCAAAATGATGATTGATGATAGGTGACAAATTTAAAAGGAATATTTAATCCTTCATATTGTAAAAATGATTAATATTTTTTAGCATAATGTGCTCATGTATTTTTCATTTAATTTGTAAAAAGGAAATAAAAATTAACTGAGAGAATCCAACTCACAAATTAGTTTCCTAGATTTAAGGGGAAATTAGTTTTATGTGAGAATCCTACCTCACAAAATTGGTTTCCTAAATTTAAGGGGAAGTTGGGATTCTCATGAGTTGGTTCGGGATTCTTCCTCGTTTTATCACAAGTGGTTTCCTAGTCTCAAGGAGAAGTTAATGTTGGTTGAGATGATTTCTCATTTTTGACCTTGAATTGCTATTAGATCCTAAAATTGTGGATCTTGTCCCCTTGAATTATGGAGAAAGGGAAACTATATAAATTCCTTATGTAAGCATTGTAAGGGGATCCCCCCTTAAGGCCCTTCTAGGCCCCTTTGAGAGAGATTTGTAATGAGAGGAATGTAGTCCTTCTAGTGTCTGAAGAAATGTCACTTATGTGAGAACTTTAAGTTCTCATTGTACAAGAGAAAGATGCTCTGGGATTTCTTCCCTGTATGGAGCATGTGCCACATTTTGTGAGAAGGTTTCATCCCTTAAAAGAAGGAGAATAAAGTGATTTTTATTCCAAGCAGATCCAGATACGTAGCCAGAAGGTTCTAGTGAACTTTGTTAAAACATGGGTGTCAAATTATATGTGTGAGTTTTATTTTTCATTCTCTCTTGATTAAGTAGAGATTTAATTACACATATGCACCTAATTATGATCTTTTTTCTCATGTTCATATGCAATGCTTAATGATTATTTTCTCATGTTCACATGTGATTAAGCATCAATAAAAGGTCTTCATTTGGAGGATTTTTGTAGAGAAAGATCTCACAGAAATCCCGGATCACCTATTTTCCCAATTTATTTTAATTTCCATGCCCAAAATAAAATATGCCGCCCCAATATCTTTCATGTCAAATTTAGAGGACAACTGAGTTTTCACATCCTGGATAATTTCCTTGTTGTTTCCTATCATCAACATATCATCTGCATACAAAACCAAATAAATAAGACAATCACCTACTAATTTGAAATGCGCATAATGATTGGATTTGTTTCTTATGAAGCCAAGTCCCAATATATAATTATCAAATTTTTTATACCACTTCCTTGGTGATCTCTTTAACCCATATAGGGACTTTTTCAGCTTGCATACCAACTCTTTATTTCCCTTCACTGCAAATCCTTATGGTTGCTTCATGTATATTTCTTCTTCCAGAAATCCATGTAGGAATGTTGTATTCATATCCATATGTTCTACTTCAAAATCAAAACTAACAACAATAGATAAAAGAAATATAATAGAAGTTAACTTGGCAACAAAAGAAAAAAATTCACCAAAGTCAATTCCCTCTATCTAGGAATAACCTTTTACTACTAATCGTGCTTTGCATTTCTCCACTTTTCCTTCTGCATTCAAATTCTTCTTAAACACCCGTTTGTTTCCAATGGTCTTTCTTATAGTTGGCAACTCCACTAGATCCCAATCTCCATTCTTGTCCAAGGATATCATTTCTTCAACAATGGCCTTTTTCCAGAGTTTTCCATCCTTTGGATCCATTTCCTTCCTAACAATTCTAGGATCGTCTTTAGTAATAAAATAAGTGAAATTTGCATAGAAATCGGGTGGAGTATACCTTTCTGGTTGACTTCTTTTCCAAATCGAGCTCCTCAATACTAGAGTATGAGGCTCTTCTTCTTCTGGTTCCTATTCTTATGTACAGTATGATTCATTATCCTTCAATTGAAACTCTATTTTCTCTGGTTCTTCATCCCTTGATAGGACTTCATGTTTGATACCCAGACTCATACTCAGAGTGAAACATACCATGATACCCAGACTCATTACCTCATGGAGAAAGACCCACTGATGCTTCAGGACCAGGCTGGTGGGAGGGATGTTGTTGTTGTTGATAGATGGGATGCACTAAAGAAAATATGGTCCCTATGGGGCCAAGCTCAAGTCATCTTGCTCTCAGTACTCCATGTCTAGGACCTGTGGGCCTCGAGACATAATATCCTTGTTTATCCCTAGGATAGGGGATACCATCTAGCTCCAACTCGAGGACATGTGCTCATCATAGAGCACATGAGAACCTTAGCATATCTGGCATGACATGTATCTGCTAGATCTCAACAAAATGAATTAGTAATCTTTAGGGTGGTGATATCACCCCTCACTCATATATGATATAATGGAATAAAAGTAAGCAAGCATATATATACAAAGTGAAAATGAAACTACAACTATACTACACTAGCATGATATGCAAATGGTATATACAATGAATGCAAATGCGTACCTACCTCTACTTACTTGTTGGTTGAATGCTAGGTGTATTCAAATAACCAATGAAACCATCCTAGCAATATCTCATAAGACCTGCCTATGTGCTTCATCATAAACCAAAACAATGATAAGTTAAGCACAAAAATAACATGAGTTAGAACATGTATCACATCATCGGAAATCATAAATTATAGCTCATTCAGGCAGGAGGGAGGGACAAAATCATGCCAAGTCACACTTCTAGGAAAGTGCTCAATCCATATCAGAAAGGGATCGTGAAAAATCAAAGGCTCAAAAGACTAACTCAAAGAATTTGAAAGTTGGCTACCTTGGGCATCATCATATCCTGAGGTCTGGGAAAGGACTAGTAAGAACCTAGAGGATGATTGACAATTTCTTAAGGGAAGGTTGAAAGATTGAGATAATAAACTTATTTTTAAGGTATTCAACCTACCCTTGGATTGCAAAAGAAGGCTTTTCCCCAGATAAAGCTCAAGACAAGGGACATGTTTTCCAACTACACCCTTAATGACATAGCAAGGTAAAGTAATCGAAGGGGGATGGAGAATCTTGTCACAAGTACCCTGCTTTGGGAAAGCAATGTCCTAACCTATATCAATATCTGAGCACAATGGTGGTTGATAATATTCTTCATAAAATAAATCCAAGTGCTCAAAGGAGTACTCATCAAAATATTCAAGATATGACCAAAAATCATCAGGAGGAAATAGAACTAGGTCATCCTTGGAGATGTATGTAACTATATCATTTCCTTGTTTCCAGATGTCAGAATCATTAGTAACCTCATATGATAGTTGTAAAGGAAACATTTGGAAATGTCCTTCCATTTCATAAATGGGATCCTCATTATAACCAATCACATCCCACTTATGTCTTCCAACATGTATGAACTCTTCAATATTATCAACAATGTCACTACCTTTATCATAACATGAAGGATTTAATGCATCCAAGGGCTCCTCTAGTACTTCTTCACTTTCCAAATCATAAAACAAAGCATCATCAAAATATTAGAAAGGGAAATAACTTATCATGTTCACTTCTTGTTGTGCAAGAGCGTCAATGGCTTGGATGACTTCATCAAATGGAAGAGGGTCCAGTACATCATCCCCAAGACTCATCTCTTTGTCTTCATCATAAAATGAAGGAGCTATCTCTTTCAAGGGTTCATTTAATTCTTCACCTTCTTAATCATAGAACAAAGCATCATCAAAAAATTGGAAAGAAAAATGACTCACCTCATTCTCTTCATCTTGTGTAGGAGAGATAGGATCTTGGAGAGATTCATCGGATGACGGAGCGGTTACTAGTGCTTCATCCTCAAAATTCACTTCTCTAGTTAAATATTTACGGCATTCTGTCGAATCATGGGAAAAACCTTGCTCCTCTTCAAGGGGTTGACAATTTTCTTCATAAATCTTTCCTTTTGTATCATAGGGTTCTTGGTATTGAGTATGGTCTACATCCCTGAGATCTTCCACAATCTCAGTGGTGAATCCTTCGTTCTCTAAGGCTATTGTGAGATTTTGAAGGGCATCTTCATATGTCTGGCATCGTAGTTTGAAAAAATCAATAAACCTACTGATGAGGTCTACGAAAGATGATATATCCCTATCTTTCCAACAACCCTTAAACCAATCTTGCAAAAAAGATGGCAGAGAAAGTATGAACAATTTTACTAGAACATCCTCCCCTTCCCATTCTATCTCGCTTATATACTTCAAGAACTCTACAATGTGAGTAATTGGGAGGCCTATGAATCTTGGAGATTTGTTCAACCATTTTTCATCAAAATAATGTGGGTATCCTTGAAAACTTTTGAAATCACTAGTCGGATACACTTGTTCCCAGGGCGCCATGATCTCATACCTTGGAAATATCATAAAGTTGAGAGTAAGGTGGCACCTTGGAGAAGGTTAGTGGAGTCACCAGATATCCTCCTAAGGATTATCAAAGGGAGTGAGGGAATCACCTCCAGTGGAGTCGCCAGGTAAGCTTTTTGAAAAGAAGGATTTGGATAAAGGCTTACCGAAAAAGTGTCATTGAGGAATATTGACTCAGTGTTCCCCGACAACGATGTCAAAATGTTATCACACAATTTGTACTTGCCCAAAATCCCAAGGTAAGTGGATGAAAAAATGGCGTGACTGGGAATAACCTATCACTGTCACCTTAATAGGAAATCCTTTTATATTTAGGAGTATGTCGAGACTACCCCAGGGGAGACGTCCCCAATGACCTGGGAGTTTGAGAAGGCTAAGGCAAATGACACAAGGAAATTATTCCTCTCTCACGGGTGACTCAAGTTTAAAAGGGTTCTTTATGTCTTATAAAGATGAAGCAAATAAATAATATTGTGTACCTGCCCAGAACAAGACAAAAAGGCAAAAAGGGGCACTTTCCAAGTACCAAAATGATGTTAGTGCTTCATAAGACAATGAACTTTTAATAAATGTACTAGCTGATATAAAATTTGCAGCAGTGTAACAATTTATAACAACAATAAGAAATTTGTAACAACCACAAGATTTATGCTCTGAAATTCTTGAATAAAGACTTGAAACGGTAGCTTTAACTAGGCAATTTGATAGTAAATAGTCACAAGGGATTTTAGCAATATCTAGCTAGCATAATATGTCACTTTTAGGATTAATTTGCTGATGTTAGATGGTTGTAGTAATATTTTGCAACAACAAGAAGTAGGTTAATGATTTAGGCTAATCTAAGGTTAGTAGCAGTTAGTAGGTGTTCAAGAGAAGAAGTTATGAAAATTGTTTGATCAATCAACACTTGTAAATGGTAGACTAGTGCCTTTCTAGGGTAATGGAGTCAATGATGGCAGCAACAAGTCTTAGAGAAAAATAGAAATGATAATGTTTAGTCAAAGGGGATGGAGAGGGTGAGAGAGGTGTTGGTATCCCAAGGCCTAAAAAATCCAACTCCTAGAGATAATTGCTAGAAAGTAACAAAAGTTAGGCCCTAGCGATTTCTCTTTTCCTTAGAAAAATAGTAATAAAATATGCAGTGGGCAAGGAAGTAGGGTTACTAGAGTGATACAATGGTAGGGCTCCAGTATCTACTTCTATATAGGTGCCTTTTGTTAGCACCATGTTTTTGTAGTTAGAGTCAGAGGTTTATCCAACAAATTTCAGAGCCATGTCTTGGTCTTTATAAAAATCAAAACTTTCCTGAATAAGTAGTAGTTGGCATGTAAAAGTTTATGAGGTAAGTGACCAATTAAATAATGGTTTGAAATGTCGAGGAAGGAGTTTGGCCATAAATTAGTAAAAGGGTGTAAGGTTCGTCATGTTTAAATTGTAAAGGTATACTTTCCTAAGTCTCGAGTCATGTCATGAAAGTGGAATTTAGGTACCAAGGTCGAGTCAAGTGGTTAGGATAAAGGTCGTGTCAAAAGATATTACGGGTCATCATTACCTTATCATAAAGTCAGAAAAGTGAACAATCATAGCACTCCATGTCATTTGTACCATTGCACACTTCAAAGGAGTACCTGTTGCGCGATTTCACTTCGCAAATCTTTAACCTACCTTAAGACATCTCGTCACTATGGATTTTTCATCCCTTTTCATAATTGCATTCCTTGTCCATTCAAGCATAAATATTGGTCACCCTTCATGTTTCTCCATCACTGTCAAAACTTGTGCGTCGTCCATAGTTTTTCCAGCAAGCTCTGAAGCCCTTTGCTGTGTAAATACTATTTGTTGCTCGTCAATACGTAAATATGCCATTCTCATTTTATTGCGTGTAACATCCCCAAAAATAAATTAATTTTAAATCTGAAATTTCTTAGGAAATTATTTCCGTTTTTGCTAAATTTGAAATTGGAAAATTATTGCCATTTATGGTAATTTCAAATTTCGAATTTAGATAATTGTAATTGATGATTATGACTGTTGGGCAGAGATCTGATTTAACCCAACTAACTATTTGACTAGGACACTTGTATGAAACAAAATATTTTATATTTATTGTTGATGGACAAATGGAACAACTAGGTTAAAATCAATTGGCCATGACTCCATGAGTGGGGAACATGTTGGAACTACCTCAGAGATAATTGTTTGATCCAGATTTTATGAGCAGAACGAAATGAGTACAGATTATTACCAGATGCTTAACACAGAATAATAGAGATACAGTAAAACTGGTTTTCTATTCAATAAGGAAATAAGTTGAAACTATAAAATGCAGCAGAAAACAAGCTTGTTGGAATGGTGGTGGCTTATCTCTGAGAAGAGATGTGACGGTTGCTCTCATTCGCAAGAAGAAGATTACAATGAGGCTCTCAAGGAATTTTTACAATAAACATGAGTTTCAAAAACCCTAAACATCCAAAAAACTAACCCTAGGAGATGAAGCGCCAAAAGTCATGTGGGCCCCATTTGGGTAAGTCAGTACATCAACTTCCCGGGGTCGTAACTTTTGCATACGATCTTCGTTTTAGGTGTATGATAGCCCATTGGAAATATCTATCCGAGGACTACAACAGTTACACAAAATTTTATGATGAAATTTTACATACCCCAAAAAACGTCGTTTAGGGCCTCAAAACAGCTCTGGAAGTTCAGGACCCGAAAAACTGCTAAAAATAGTAAATTATCAAAATTGCTAGAAAATTGTTTTGAGCCAGCTGGAAAAGGTGGGTGTTGGATCAATCCTCACTCCATAAGAAGCAATGGTCTCCATTGCGTTGATTTCCCCCATCAGATGAGGAAATTTCTGTTGAATTTGGCCCCGGGTGAGCCACTTGCCTTGGTGTAGGAGTTGCCCTGCTTTGATGACTCGATAAAGCTGGATCCTTTGTTGTCAAGTGCTCTTGATATGTGTGTCCACAATCTGATCACTGGATGCCTGTTGTATGCAGTCGGGGATGAGCTCTGTTGGTTTCAGTTGTTCTGCTACGTCTGAGGTGTCCAATAATGGTGGGAAATAAGGTCGAAGGAGGTCCACGTTGAACACTGGGTGCAGGCCAAGGAAAGGAGGAATGTTGAGCTCAAAATCATTATCCCCCACAGCCTTGGTGATGGTGTACGACCCATAAAGGAGTGGGTGAAGCTTCCTATGGGGTCCTGTAAGGCGTTCTTTCTGCACGTGCAACCAAACTTTATCGTCCACCTGAAACTTATGTAGCACCCGATGTTGATCATGGCGTTGCTTGTACTTGTCATTGGAATTTTGTAGGATATCCTGAACCTGTTGGTGGATGTGTTGGATCCTCTCAATGAACCAGGTGGCTTTTTCAACCTTAGTTGGAGCAGAAGAGGAGTCAGTCGAGGTGACCACAAGGGGAAGTGCAACATCTATGGGACCCAATGGCTGGAATCCCAACCCCACCTGAAAGGGGTTGTGGCTATTTGAGCTATGCAAGGCTCGGTTGTAGCTATGCTCGACATAAGGAAGACTCTCATCCCATGTGCGAGGGTGCTTGGAATTATACATGCACAAGATATGCATGATCATTCGATTTACGACCTCAGTTTGGCCATCGGTCTGGGGGTGGAAGTCCATGGATTTGGTGAGCTTGGTGTCCAGCAGTGACCAGAGGCTCGACCAGAATGTGCTAAGAAATCGACTGTCTCGATCTGAGACAATGGTTTGTGGGATTCCAAAAATGTACCCAGACTCGTTCAAAGAAGAGCTTGGCAATGGCTTCTGCTATGATGATCTTCTTGCAAGCAACCAGAATCGCCATCTTAGAAAAGTGATCAACAACAACAAAAACACAGTCATTTCCTCGCTTGGTGGATGGGAGGCCCGACATGTAGTCCATTGAGATGGATTCCCATGGCTTGTTAGGAGTAGGAAAAGGGGTGTACA
>ML777520.1:50891-61123 GCA_009831015.1 Picea engelmannii
GAAAACTTCCCAAATGACAAAAGAAACTCCTCTATCCCTGATGAACCCCTACTTCGCTGAGTAAATGATGATGGTACGAAGGTTGGATATGGCCATGTGATGGGGCAGACATGACACAATCATATTGGACTAGGGGATAAGTGCTAACCCTCGAGCTTCGCACTCACAGGGTCTCCATTAATGGTTGATTTAGAGGTTTAATTCACGTCTTACAAACCTTCCTTTCACATTAAGAGGTGCGAAGTAAAGGACAGTCCCTCCATGATACAACAAATAGGACCATCGAACTCTAACTAATTATCATGCAGTTTAGACATCGTCCAGTTAAGACAGGGTTAAACGAATCGTTAGGGTTACACTTGTATCAAAACTACATGCTAATATTAACCGAGAGATCAATACACGACCAGTAATCACAAGTGAATCGTTCAAGGTATTTGGTCATGTGAAGTAATGTCAAACACCTTATGTTAAACCAAAATATTTCCACTAAGAATGTATACTCCCGACCACATTATATTGTACATGGTATATGAGTTTTATTTCGAAAGTCAAACGATATTTTTCCTTGCGTGCAAGCATAGGAGCTCATACTTAGGAAAGAGTATAGGACCATGTGTGTGTGTGTGTGTGTGTCTAAGTATTAGAATAGCTTTAGGAATGAAGGGTTTAAAGGGATGGATGTTATAATGTATAGATTATTTGTATAGGAGTTTTGTGCAGGAAGAGTTAAGTTAGAGTAGAAATGTTTGTGATGTGATTTTTCATCGTTCGATAGCCAGAACATAAGAATCTCGCAGAGATTAACAATACTTCTATTAACTACAAGTCTCCTAGAACAAATTGAAGATTAATGTTCCTCAAAAAAAAAAAATTGTTGGTAAATTTGGGGTACATTACATATGGTATCAGAGCAAAGGTTACAACACTTGGACCTTGAGCAGGGCCAAATTAATTACTTAGCATATATTTTCATGTTTGTGTAAAACTATCAAAACAATTACTATTACAAACAGAAAACACTTTATTCTGTTGTAATCATGGCAGCCCAGGATGAAGCATAAATCAGACTCGAAGAGAATCCTGAACAAAGGCCTCTTGAAGATCAGAGGCAGAACAGTGACGGAAGTTAACCTACCAAAATTCTGGAAACTATGAGAAATCTCATTGTTGAGCTGCAAGTTTTCAAAGCAGACAGTGAGAAATTGAAAAAGGCACAGTGGGAACAACAAGAAATAAATGAAGTCCTGCTACGAAGTATAGTGACAAAGAAAATACCAAAGGACGATAACCAGGAAGAAGAGGTCAGTAAAATGGCCTCCAATAATTCTGGTCCTGAAGCAGAAAAAGGGGATGACTCATCTGAAGGTACACCTTCAACTGAAGATAAAACAAAAACAGGAAGAAAAAGAAAACAAATAGATCACCTTGAAGGAGAGTTTAAGAAAATCAAACCATCTACCTTTGACGAGGAATCCAAAACAAGGGAGGAAGCAGAAGCATGGTTATTAGACATCAAGAAGTATTTCCAGATATACAACTATTCCAATAATATGAAGGTCAGAAAGGCCATCTATAATCTGAAACGGAAGGCTAGCATATGGTGGCAAGACCTGAAGTTGGCCAAGGGCCTAAAGGAAAAACAGATGGAATGGTCGGATTTTAAGAAATACTTTAAGAAACAGTACCTATCTGAAATTTACTATGAAAGAAAAACCAAAGAATCTTATGAGCTATGACTCAGTCAAATGGCTATGGAAGATCTGATAAACAAATTCCTGGAATTACTAAGGTTCGTGCCTTATATCCGAGAGGATAAAGTAAAAATCTAGCGGTTCCTAAGTTGTTTACCACAGTTCTATAAGGATAGAATCAAATTTGATAATCCCAAGTCCTTGAGTGAAGTATTCAGTAAATCCCGTGTTACGACCAATACAAACAGCGGTCAAAATTTCCCAAGGCTTGGAAAGACAGGAAACAAGATCGAATGAACTAGCGGAAGAAGGGATATTAGCCAGCTCCTTTTCGGAACACAGCAAAAAGTTTTCCCAGAAAATATTTTCACTCCAATAATCAAAACACCCAAGGAGGTGGTAAACTAGTAAATCTGGGAACAAAGAAGTTTGGGGACAGCCCCGTGAACCGTTAAAATGTTGGGAATGTGGAGAACCTCACTTAAGGAGGAACTGTCCATGTTTGACTTTAGCATCCAGAACTACGGTTCACAACCTACAGGAAGCCTCTACAGTGGGAGATGTGGGCAGAATCTTATATCAGATAAATGCAGTCGTGGTTGGCTGACAAGCTGACCACCAGTCCTCTGTGGTGGATAAAATTAATAACAAAATTAAAAATTCAACTGCAAGAATTATTGGACAAAGAATATATCAGACTGAGTGTTTCACCATGGGGAGCACATGTCCTCTTTGTTAAAAAGAAAGACGAAACTCTGAGATTATGCATCGATTACAGACAATTAAACAAAATGATTGTTAAGAACAAGTACCCCTTACTAGGATAAATGATATGTTCGATCAAGTAGGTAGGGAAAAGATTTTTTCTAAATTGGATCTATGATCTGGTTATCACCAGGTTAGGATAAAAGATGAGGACATAAGTAAAACAACATTCTGAAGGAGATATGGACGTTACGAATTTGTTGTTATACCGTTTGGACTCACTAATGCGCCAGCCACATTCATGTGTTTAATGAACATTATTTTCAGTCAGTACTTGGACAAGTTTGTTTTGGTATTTATTGATGATATACTAGTGTATTATAAAACAAAAGAAGAACACAAAGAGAACCTAAGGATAGTTCTAAAAACTTTGAGAAAACACAAACTATATGCCAAATTCGATAAATGCGACTTTTATAGGAAGAAAATACAATACCTAGGACATGTAATATCTGAGGAAGGTATTGCAATCGATCCTGAGAAAATAAAAGCCATCATGGAATGGTTGATTCCTAAGGACGTAGCAGACATTCGGTCGTTCATGGGAATCACCAGATATTACCGCAGATTCATAGAGGGATTTTTCAAGATTGCATACCCTATCACATCGTTACAAAAGAAAGGAACCAAGTTTAATTGGTCACAGAAATGTCAAGACAGTTTTAATAAGTTAAAATAATTGTTAATGACCGCACCCATTTTAAAAGTAGCAGATCCGGACAAAGACTTCATCGTCTATGTAGATGCAAGTAAAGAAGGACTAGGTGGTGTCCTAGCTCAAGAAGAGCACATTATTTGTTATGAGTCCCGAAAACTAAAAGAGCAAGAATGAAATTACCTCACTCATGACTTAGAGTTGGCAATTGTAATACACGCATTAAAGATGTGGCGGAACTACATAATGGGCAGAAAATTAATGTTATTGACAGATAACAGCGGTGTGAATTTTTTGTTTAGTCAACCTGACCTTAATGCAAGGCAAGCAAGATGGTTGGCCTTCTTGAGTGAATTTGAATTTGAGGTAATACATATCAAGGGTAAGGAAAACAAGGTTGTTGATTCCTTAAGCCGAAGAGTTCATGGGCTGTTTGAAATAAACATTAGCAAGGCAGAAAGCGATCTTGAGCAGAGGATAAAGGTTGTAGGTAATAACGACAAAAATTACATTAGAACAGTGGCAGAATTACGGGATAATGCAAAAAATTCAGACAAAACAGTATTGATTTTGGATAGAAAGGGTCTACTACGATTCCAAAACAGAATATACATACTAGATTTGGCGGAATTAAAGTTAACGATTTTGGACGAAGTACACAAGAAACCATATTCTGGTCACCTGGGATACCAGAAGACGGTAACAACACTAAGGAAATTATTTTATTGGCCTAATATGAAGGAAAAAACAGCAGAATACTTAGCTAAGTGTCAATATTGTCAGCAGGTAAAAGTCGAACACCAACATCCAGTCGGCCTGTTGCAACCCTTACCTATGTCGTAATGGAAATGGGAGACTATATCACTGGACTTTATTACAGGTTTGCCTAGAACTAAAAAACAAAATGATTCAATTATGGTGGTAATCGATAAACTTAGTAAGTCTGCACACTTTATTCCTATAAAGTCTACTTTTAAGGCCATTAACATTGTTGAAATATTCATGAAAGAAATTTGTAGACTGCATGGTATTCCTAAAATGGTGATTTCGGATAGAGACGTAAAATTTACATCTAATTTTTGGAAAGAATTGTTTGCAGGGTTAAATACTAACTTGAATTTCAGCACAAGTTATCATCCACAAACGAATGGACAGACTGAATGAACAAACCAAATCGTAGAAGATATGCTACGCATGTACGTAAGAATAAAACCAAGCAAGTGGGAATATTACCTACACTTGGTGGAATTTGCATACAACAATGGGTACCAAACTTCGGTTAAGATGAGCCCTTTCGAAGTACTGTATGACAGAAAGTGTACGATGTCGATTAGCTGGGATAACCCAGTGTACAGGCTCATGGTGGGACCAGAGATGCTCCAGGAAATGGAGAGCACGGTAAGAAAAGTACAACAGAACTTAAAGGAGGCTCGGGATAGACAAAAAAGTTACGCGGACCTGAAAAGAAGACACCTGGAATTTCAAGTGGGAGACCACATCTATTTAAAAGTCAAAGCCCGAAGAATTTCACTAAAGCTAGGGAACTATGCCAAGTTGTCACCCAGGTTTTGTGGCCCTTTCGAGATCTTAGCTCGAATTGGACCTATAGCATACCGGCTTGAACTTCCTGCCAATCTAAAAATCCTTAATGTATTTCATGTTTCCTTGTTAAAGAATTATGTTCATGACCCTACTCATATGATCGATTCGCACTTGGTGCAGGTGGAACCAGAAGGTGAGTTTCAAGCGGAACCTCTGCGCATTATGGACAGAAGAGAAATATCACTTCAGAACAGATTCGTCGCCCAGGTAAAAGTGCAATGGAAGCAGTTTATCCCTGAGGAGGCCACTTGGGAGTTGGAGGGAGATTTGCAGAAATATCATCCAACCTTGTTCCAAGAAAGGAACGAACATTGAGGACAGTGTTTTATTGAAGGGGGAAAGGATGTAACATCCCCAAAACTAAATTAATTTTAAATCCGAAATTTCTTAGGACATTATTTCCGTTTTTGGTAAATTTGAAATTGAAAAATTATTACCATTTATGGTAATTTCAAATTTCAAATTTAGTTAATTGTAATTGATGATTATGACTATTGGGCAGAGATCTGATTTGACCCAACTAACTATTTGACTAGGACACTTGTATTAAACAAAATATTTTATATTTATTGTTGATGGACAAATGGAACAACCAGGTTAAAATCAGTTGACCATGACTCCATGAGTGGGGAAATTGTTGGAACTACCTCAGAGCTGATTGTTACAAGTGGTAAATCAGGAATTTGGCCATTGGTGGCCCCTGAAAATTAGGGATTTGGAAAGCTACGAAAATTCCCCAAAGGGGAAAAGACCTAGGCACAAATGTTTGGATATATAGCATATGGGAGGAGGCAGAACGTTGCCTAGTATGCTGGGGAAAATGAATTATCTCTTGCTATTATGAACACTACATTTTGAGTGTGAGGCAAGGAGAAACTAATGAAACTGAAGGACTATTTTTGAGGAGGAGTTTTGAGTTCGCCCTCATGGATTCATGGTCAGGCTAGGGGGTGAACATGACAAGTGATTTGGTTGCCCTATTCTAAGGTTGGGAGGAACTTGGTTGTTCCAATTGTTGTTCGGCAAATTGTTCAGATATGTCTATCTACTCCTTCTCATGGTCAAATGTTATTTGAATTATTGATTGATAGAATGCATATGTTTAAATATGAATGAATTGTTCTATTTTTTAAAGGTATGTTGAAATGGATTGAACTGTAGGATAAACCCTTACAGGTTAACCGTAGGCGTTGAACAAAAACTTTCTATGTATCTTGGTTGGGTATAGAATTTAATTATGGAAATATTAGAAGATATGTATGTGATAAATGGAATATCATTCCAACCCTGTGCTGGGAATTCCTACCAATACGTAATACATATGCATCTGGATATCCATCTTTGTAAATAAACTTTAGACTATAAAACGTTGAAGGAACTTTGAAAGTAAATCTGGAATTTAAACAGTATAGATATGTACATATATATCGTTGTAAGTCATTTTCTTTAATTCTTAACGAATTGTCTAGTGATTTATTACTGTTGGAATGAAGTAAAGATAGTATAATGCCCACAGTCTTATTGTATCTCACTAGTAAGAGGATTTTGGGAATAAACTTGAGAACTTAGAATTAAGCATATATATTTTATTATAGACTAAATACACAGGTAGAATTGAAGGGCTATGACGATTAGACTATATTGATGTCATTCTAGACTGGAGTTTACTACATACAATAGGAAGTACTATATGTACAATTTTACAGAGATGCATCTATGATTATATATGTAGAGATGGCTACACTAAAAGCCTTAGACTCTTTTTAATTATCTATTGTATAAATACCATCATTTACCAGTAATGTCAATGAAAACGAATAGTTCAGACAGTCACCAAATGAAGTTCTGAAGTGAAACAAATAGTTTAGACAGTCACAAAACGAAGTTCTGAAGTGAAACAAATAGTTTCAAGTAGCCACAAACGAAGTTTTGGAATGAAAACGAATGGTTCAGACTGTCACAAATGAAATTCTGGAATAAAACGATACAGTGGTAAACTAAATGAAGTGAAGAGTATACACCCTAGAACCATTTAATTTGATGCGCATAGACCTACTGTAGTAAAAATCGAAAAGTAAAGCTACAGGATAAATACGGAATCAATCGAATTTCTCCATAAGATCCAAAGTAAACCCGAAAAGAATCAAGACAGAATTATTGTTCACATTGTTATTCATTCCATAAATATTTATAGAACATATATATTATTCAAAAAGGGGATTGTTCGTATTTCCATCTAAACCCACTATACAATTTGAATAATGATACATCCATGTTCAGTATATCCCATTCATTTAGTTATACAATAATAAGGTTTTGATCCTCATGCCCTTCCATTAAAAGTAAAGATACAGAGTTAAAGAATCGGCTAACKTTATAAATAAACAAATTCCACCCACGATGATAGCGTTCTAGAGTTAGAATCGTATCAATCCGTAGAAACCTAGGGCACTCCTTAAGACTAGCGAAATGAAACTYGAATACCTTTTGTGCATATGGCAGGGGCCTRTATCCGGAATTTCCGCATGGTCGAAATTCCTGCAAGAAAATACAAATCATTATTAATATTATTCAACAGAAGTAAGACAAGTGTAACTTTCAATAGAACAACTAATGACAGGAAGGGTTTATACAGAGTTTCACTTAACTTGCRACTGAGAGACCCTAGTGTCTTTTCCCYGTCGCGTTTTGGTTGAGAAGACGTCCCAGGCCGAAGGGGAAGGTGGTCCAAGGACTTCCTGATGGGTACCCTCGCAACAACAGGGTCCCATCATTAGAATTGGTTACCAAATCGATTAAGTCAAACTCTTCAGGAAAAGAAATAAACAAACAATATTAACATTTAAATACGAACTGCATGGGTTCATGCAGTGTGAGGAGGGCGAATACATTGCTCAAATGATCACCATTGAATTAAAATCTATATGCCAATGACGTCGTCAAAATCTACCTTGAACTACTTGTCTGTGCTCGAGAGGATATTTTAATCGAAGTATAAATACAGAGTTAACATTCTTTCCAAATTTAACAAGCGTCGAATGGTGGTTACCACCCATAGACAACGATAATAACAGAAGGAAACACCTAAACCCACGAAGTTATTATTGACTCAAATATTTGTATGTTGTAGGGTATTATGTTCGGAATACAGAATCCCCATATTTCATTATGTACCGAATGGAAATATAATAATCTTTAAAAAGGACATTACGATCGTAAGAACCAACTAAGGGTCTGATACAACCTACAAAAGGGTGGGTTCCCAATTAAAAATGCAATATAACATGCATTACACAGTGAGGATTTTCAACTCCTAGACTAGAAGAGGCTCAACACCGGATAATAGTGCATAACTATAGAGGAAGCGTAAAGAATGTAGGGGATAGCGAAAACCTAAAAATAAAATACATACGAAACAATGTGTGTACAAATTCATTGGAAATAGAAACAAGAAGACGGGATGCCAAGCCTTTCAGGAAATTCGAGGACAAACAACCAAGATATATACTTATCCCGGACCGGAAATAACCCAGGGAACTAAGGAACAGAATAATGATAACGGGGAAAAACCCTTCATTGAAGGTCGTAAAAAGATTTTGCAATATAGAGTATTATTTCCACTGTAATGAAAATCCTGAAGGTTTCATCCAACCAACATAACATAGGAAGTGTGATGACTTACTAGGGAAGTCGAGTAGACTTGCATGCTTCCACTGGAAAAGAATCCTCCAGGTCGTCGACCTCCCTCGCTAAGAAAGAAACACAGAGCTAATTCGAAAAATTTCCCAAATGACAAAAGAAACTCCTCTATCCCTGATGAACCCCTACTTCACAGAGTAAATGATGTTGGTACGAAGGTTGGCTTTGGCCATGTGATGGGGCGGAGATGGCACAATCATATTGGATGAGGGGATAAGTGATAACCCTCGAGCTTCGCACTCACATGGTCTCCATTAATGGTCGATTCATAGGTTTAATTCACGTTCAAAAAACCTTCCTTTCACATTAAGAGGTGCGAAGTAAAGGACAGTCCCTCCATGATACAACAAACAGGTCCATTGAACTCTAATTAATTATCATTCAGTTTAGACATCGTCCAGTTAAGACAGGGTTAAACGAATTGTTAGGATTACACTTGTATCAAACCTTCATCCTAATATTAACCGAGAGATCAATACACGACCAGTAATCACAGGTGAATCGTTCGAGGTATTTGGTCATGTGAAGTAATGCCAAACACCTTATGTTAAATCGAAACATTTCCACTAAGAATGTATACTCCCGACCACATTATATTGTACATGGTATATGAGTTTTATTTCAAAAGTCAAATGAGATTTGTCCTTGCGTGCAAGCGTAGGAGCTCATACTTAGGAAAGAGTATAGGACCATGTGTCCTAAGTCCAATGTAATATATATATAGGAATGAATGGTTTAAAGGGATGGATGTTATAATGTAGAGATTATTCGTATAGGAGTTTTGTGCAGTAAGAGTTAAGTTAGAGTAGAAATGTTCGTGATGTGATTGTTCATCATTCGATAGCCAGAACATAAGAATATCGCAAAGATTAATAGTTAACAATGATGATAAATATCTACTTCTATTAACTATAAGTCTCCTAGAACAAATTGAAGATTAATGTTCCTCAGAAAAAAAATAAAAAAAAAATAAAAAAAAAATAAAAAAAAAAATTATGTTTGTAAATTTGCAGTACATTCCTCCATCGCTTGAGTCATTGTTCAAGAGTTTCCCTTGGAGCCCATTGCAAATTATCTTCTGGAATGAGTTGTTTTTTCTCACAGTCAAGTTTCTTTCTTCTGAGCTAAATTCTTATTACCCACTTTTGCGCCAAGTTTCCCATTGTTGTTTGTTGTTGCGTCGAGTTTCTCATTGCACTGAATTTTCTGCCATTGATTTGTTTGTTGTGCAAAGTTTCATGTTGCTACCTTTTCTTGCGCATTGTGCAAATATTACTATTCTCATTCGCTGCACAAAGAGGCTATTTGAATCTATTGTTGTGCACCTGAAATTGGCATATACCAATATCATAGAAACTTCCCAAAGTAAAAGAAAGAACACAACAAGCGGGAAGGTCGTGAGGTTTGAACCATAGGATTTAAATTTAATAAATGCAGACATGGCGATCATAGTGTATGTTATCCCTGATATCTAGGGATAACTAGGAGATCATGTCTCGAGGCCCGCAGGTCCTAGACATGAAGTACCGAGAGCAGGATTGACCTGAGCATGGCCCTGGAGGGCCCATCCTTCTTCGTCTTCGCCAGACTTGTCCTGTTGAGTAGCAGCAGCTTCCATCACCATTGGCTTGGACTTGCATCGGAGAGGACTCTTGCTCCATGAGGCAATTGGTTCAAGGTATCATGGTATGTGTCATATTTGATCGTTATAACCCTCTTATATATGCATTAGGTTCCTTTCATTTCTGATGACTGCTTGGATCTTACACTAATCCACTTGACCATTGTTGGGGTAATTGGTGGGGTGACTTAGGAAG
>ML777520.1:119701-131417 GCA_009831015.1 Picea engelmannii
CGATTTCATAGAGTAAGTCATAATTGCTTTGACTTGGTCAACCCTTGATTTTGACCAAAAACTCAAACTTGACGTTTTAGCTTGTTGAGAGTACCAGGAGATGCGCTAGGCTAGGGCGCACTAGTCTATCCAGAAATTAGGTCAATCTCTTCAGTTAAGGTGCCTCAACTAGAGGGTTAGGGTTTCGTTGCTGCAGCAGAAACTGGCTGCAACTGCAACTGAGCAAATCCTCCCAATCTATCTTCTAGCGGTTAAACTGTCCGAAGATAGTGTGGACCCATTACTTGTTAGAATATTGGATGTGCTCATTTAACCATAGACAATATAGCAATATTGTCACCCAACCATAGGCCGAAGCCACCCCCGAGCAGCTTAACCTTGACAGAGAATTATTCCGGAAGCAAACCCTAGGCTTAAAGCCAAACAAGGTGGTGCACCTCTCTCCAAGGATAGCACACCAAGCAAGAATAACCAAAAGAGACCAAGCAGAAAGTCCAAACCATAACCAAGAGAGAGTCCAAGCCAAAACCCAAATCTGCTAGTTGCAACAGCTGCAACTGCAACTCTTCTCCAAACTTGTGCACCACTACCTTATGCAGTTTTGAGAGGTGAGTACAAATGAGCTCAAGCGCCCTCTATTTATAGTCCTCCAAGTCACTTAACTGGGTCGACTTCTTCTCTTGGAGACTAATAACTTAATACAAATCATTCTCTTGAGCTGACTTGTCTTCTAGGGTTATTAACCAACTATTTAGGGTTTCTTCTTGCTTCTCGGAGTATTCTATTCTCGTTAGGGTTACACGTGGAGGTAAATACCTCCCGCAACTACCATAATATCAACAACCCTGTCACATTATGTGCACAAAGCCTCTCCAAGAGAGCTCGTCCTCATCCAAAAATAGGAAAGAGATTACATCAAAAGTCTCCAAGAGAAGCATACAACTAAAAATAGGCATGCTAACTAGGTCAACATGCAAAAGGTCCATATAGAATTCGCCCTCCCAGATGTATGCATGCAAAATATTATTAAATATGTTCAACGTAGGAGGATGTGCTCAAGAGTCCACCTAGAAGAGTTTACAAAATGCGCCCTCCAAGTGTCAAATTGTAAACATTCAATGCATTCAATTTCAGATCTGAAAATTACTTCCAAGTGACGTCAAACAGTAAACTAGGGCTGTTATCACTGAATAATTTTACACTGAAATTATGACAGAGAATTATAGTAGAAGCACAAAGATCAGAGAGAAAACATCCATGTACAAGAGACAAATTTCTGTTCAGTAAAATTTTTAGATTGAGAAATTCCGAGGACAAAAACCAGTCCTCTCAGCAAATTACAACTTCAACAAAAATTCCGGAAAGCTTCCAACTTTCAAATTTGATGCTGTACCCTGCTGACATCACAACCGTATGGCTGACATCACCTGTATGGCATGCTTGATCCGCACGTGTGGTGCGGTATGCAATTAATGTGCCGTACAGATCCATCAGGATCCCACATGTGCGACTGTCTTCTTTTCTCACACGTGCAGCTGTTTCCCTCACACATGCGACCTGCTTTTCCTCACACGTGTAGTATGTCTCCTCACATGTGCGACCTGTCTCTTCTCACAAGGGCGGCCTATCTCTTCACACGTGCGACCTCTCTCTCTTGGTAGAAAATCAGAAAAAAAGAACAGAAAAACCCTAGGCTAGATTTGCCAAAGTGAAGAATTTCCTTGTTGAAATTTGCAACCCCAATCTCCTTGGCAAGAGTGCTTACTCACTCATGCCAACACCATTATGAAAAAATAAGATGCGTGGTGCCTCCTCACATTGCCTTTCCTTTTATAGGAGTCTAAAGTGAGTTTAGAAGCCCTTAACTTACTTTAAAGAGCCCTCCACTAAACTCAACATTAAATTAGAATTGTTTATTCCTTCAAGTGGGTGCCAAACCCCAACACCAACAATTCCAAGCGCCAACTCTATATAAAAGGGGTTTTCACAAATTAAAAATGTAATGTGAGTGTCGACAAAGATTCCCACATGCCCGACACCAAGGTGAGAATACCTTCTGATGCTACAAAACATCAATACTCCGTCTTAGTGGGGGAGGTATTCTCCACCACTCCTATCTTGTCTTTGAGGTAGACAAACTTCCCCTTCACTAAGAGTTGGGTGAGAATATCTGCAATCTGCTCATTTGTGGAAATGTATTGGAGCTTCACAACTCTCTTGTGCACCCTGTCTCTGATGAAGTGGTATCTGATCTCAATGTGTTTCGATCTGTCATGAAACACTGGATTCTCAGAGAGTTTGACACAACTTTGATAGTCGTAGTAAATCACTGTAGGCTCTAACACCTGACCAGATAACCCTGCAAGAAGCTTGCAAAGCCAAATGGTCTCACAACTTGCCATATACTCTGCCTTTGCTGAATAGAGTGCCACGAAAGTCTGTTTCCTGCTGAATACCAAAACACTTTCAAAAGAAGAATACCAAAACACTTACAAAACTGTGTCCAAATCTACTGCACTGAGGTTGAGGGTTAGGGAATTCCTTGCCCCCTCAAACCCTCCACTTCCTCTGTAACTCCTTGCACAATTCTGGCTGAGTCCTTCCAACCCTTGGATTGTCCTTGGCAGAGGTTCCTAGGATGAAGCTGAGTCCTTCCAGCCCCTGGCCTGCCCCTCTCCTTCTCTAGCTCTACCTTTGATCACATGGGTGACTATAAGGTGAGGGTCTGAGCCCTCCCAACTCCCCTCAACCCTCCTTTCCTTGTACTAGTCCTCACATCGCCTCAACACTGCCCTTATCACAGGTCTACTACAACCTACTACAAGCTGCCATAAATTGTCTTCAAGTCTGCTCCAAAGATTGCTATACAAGGTGGCTGTAAGCCTGTAACAACCCTCTTTTCTGCCTGTTACACACCTGTAATAGCCCTTAGATAGCCCTCAAAAGTATATTGTTGTACTGGCTGTTACAACCCTAATGGCAGCCCTCATAACTGCTGCTAGGGTGGCTGTAACAACTCCCAACACTGCCCATAAATGCCCAAAATTTTCCCAGCAGACTTCAACTTCTCTAGGATAGCCTCACAGACCTCCAAAACTCCCAGCCACGGTCCTTTGCTAGCTGGGCTAGCCTTCTAGGCTCAACGACTACCTCTCCTAGGCCTGCGACAACTTTATCTCCCTAGGCCAAACCTCCTGTAGGTTATTCCAGCGTGGCCGAGTCTCATACAGGCTGCGGCTAGGCTCATCCTAGTAGGCCGAACCTCTCCTAAGCCTTGACCTACCCGCCCTTGGCTACCAACAGACTTGCAGACCTCCTCCTCCTTTGAAACCTACCCAAACAAAGAAAACAACAATAAAACTGAGGCCAATCAACCTCTCTCCATGGTTGGACTGAGGTCACCACACTTGGACTGAAATCACCAAGCATCCACACAAGAATGAAATGTCACAATGACTTTGATCTCCTTTTATACAAGTCCAATGGTTGAGTTAGAAGCCCCTTTACAAACTCAACATTTAATTAGAATAATTTAATCCTCTTTGTGGGTGTGAAGTCCCAACACAAGCCCACAAAGCCCATCACCAAATCCATGAAGCCCCAACTTCATTCCAGGAGCGGTTTTCACCAAACAAAAAGTCCAGTTTGGTGCCAATGATGATTCCCACATGCCTAACACCTAGGCCACTAGTGGGAATGCCTCTCGATGCTACAAAAGCATCAACATCCTGGTTTAACTCCACCAGTCTTCCTCGTGCAGAAACGCCTTTGTCTTGTTTATTCCCTTGGGCGTTTTCATTCCCATGCACAGAAACATTTCTCTACAGGTTTCTCTCTCTCTCGTCGAGCCTGTTGTTCATGCCTCTATATGTATGGCTTGTCCCTCTAGCACGTGACCCTCTGTGTTACTCTGCAATTCGAGCCACATACTTGTCCGCGTTGTTCGCGCCCCTTGCACAACTGTTAGGGTTTCCTCCACATTCATTTGTGCCCCATCTTCCCACTGACCAAACTGTATCTCCAACAATCATCAAGTCGACGATTATTCTACTCAAATGGTCGGTACACATCAACGAATGAATTTTCAATGCGTGCGACTGCAAGGAATAATCTCTGGATTGTAATGATAACCAAAGAAATTATTGTTTTCAAGGAAGAAGTGATTTGGTATTGGAGATTGTAACAATTGCATTTGGTTGTAATTCGTCAAACATTGGTGTGAATGCCTCCCTGGTTGTTTTAGAATTTGAATTCTGAGACCTCCACACCAATTTGACTCCTGCCTCCAGGTCCATCTAGTTTCTCATAGTCACGGTTGACAAACATCAATTGATGCAACGCCTTTCTGTGTGAGTGAATCCCATTGACACCACCGTTTTAGCACCTTGGATGTTGTCGTTTCCTCTCATTACATTTTGCAAGAGCTCCTCATTTTTGCAAATCTTTTGTCCGTCATCGATGGGAGCACCTGTCTCCTCATCAGTAATGTAAACAAGACACGTAGCCCTCCTGTTTTGAGTACACATCTCAGCCTCCACAACGTTACATTCTAGGTCTTTGAGCACCACAAATATTTTAGACAATAACCCTTGTCGGTCTGTGCTTGTTAATTCAATTGTTGTATGTTGATTAGTTGCTACCTCCATGCTTATTGATTTTCCAAATGAAAGCAGAATGCAAGATGTTTGGGAAGGAAGGTTGCTGTAAGATGCATTGGAAGAGATTTAGTTGTAAAAGTTCGTGGAAGATGTAGGGAAGATTTAGGTAGGATTTAATTGCAAAGGTGACGTCGGTCCATTTTACTTTCAAAGAGAGCTTTGTTTTGTGATTTGTTTGAGACTGTAGCAGCAATAAGTCGAGAGGTTGCGGGTATCAGAGTGCGTATCAAATGCACAAATGTTATTGCTTATCAATTGACAGAGTGGAATTGGCATGAACGATTGTTGTGCCTTTCAATTTTAATTGACTTAAGGAAAATAAAGAAGATCACCAAAATCAAGATAATCGCAGAAGAGAGATCGTGGAGATTCACTCTTACTATTGTTGAGCAAGCATAATACAAGAGAAGCAACAAATATGTAAGTAGCTGTGGCCAAGCTGTTGATGAATGCAACTATGTGAGACATTCTCCAGCTTACAAACCTGTGAGGTGTGGATCATTGTAGCTATGTGAAGCCTTTCTCTCAACTTACAAACCTGAGAGAAAGCCCCTAAGAAGGGTTCGTGGTTCCTGCCTGGGACAGAGCTAGGGACGTAGAGATGACCTCCTCCATGACGTGAGTGAGAAGAACTCCAGATGATTATCCAGTAGGAAAAGCGATCTGATGAGTTGGACGTGCCTGTGGCTGAGCACAAGGTGAACGTGTGAAATCCCAAAAATGCTAGGCACATCGTCATGTGAATAGAAATGAAGATGATGTGATGGCCTCCTCTGAGCAACAGAGTTGACGAGAAAACTCTAGATGATTCTATTGTGTGAGGCAGTGGGAATAGAGATCTGTAGAGTGGACGTGCCTGTGGATGAGCACAAGGGAACGTATGTAGATCTGGCTCTTCTGTGTAATGCAGTGAGCCAGATCTATGACATCCCCATGGATGTGCCCCTAGTGGGTGTATCAAATCCTTTGCTATATGTTGTTCAAGAGTCAGACCTACCTGTAACCCTAATTGTTATATAAAGAGTACAGGTCGGCCCCACCTTAATGTGATTAATAATAAATGTAAAAGATAATTAATATTGTTAATATTAATTATAATAATAATAATAATAAATTATAAACGACTTAGAGAGGTCGGCCCTGTTGAGCCAATAGACGCCTTTGTTGATTGGTCAAGTCTAATATAAGTAAGACATGATTCCCCATTGTGGAATCATATCTTCCTTGTGTGTTTGGAAATTACAGCAAATACATCTCTTGGTAAAAGGTACGCACCTCTCTTGGGCGCTAATCTTCTAGGGCTTAAGCACCCTCTTGTGTGCTAAGTCTTTCTTGTTGGTGAAGGTCTTTCTCTTGAAGATTATAGCAAAGGATTTGGCTGGGTTTTCTTCCCTTGTTGAGAAGGGTTTCCCAAGATACTTCTTGTGTTCTTGTGAATGGTGTTTCTTCTTGTGATCTTGGTTGCTGCAACATTATTGTTTATGGTTAAGTGAAATGCAAAAATGGAATGAACTTCATGCTTAACCTAGCTTATTGAAAAATCAACACAATCCTATTAAACCAAGTTTAAAGGAAGCACTGTTATTCAGATCGGGGAGATTCTCCATATTTAATGTCTTTGTTAGTTGGTTACTTATTAATCCATTGATGATTTCGCTTGATTGGATAAGAGAATTCATGCTTGTGGGTATATAGCACTATGTTATCTTTTGTCATTGGCAATGAGTTTGAAGGCACCATTGCCGAATGAATTGTAAGTGTCAAAGTTATTTATGACACATCTTAATTGCGCAAGGGGCAGACAAAGTCAGTTAACTATGAAAAGAAAATATTGATCTCTGCAAATTGTTGAGATCCCAACATTTGCTTTGTAGATCTATTAAAAGTCATAATACAACCTGAGTGGGCCTAATGGTTAAGAACATGCGTTTCCGCCTAAGAGGTCACAAGTTCAAATCCAGAGGGGGGTAGGGTATGTACACCTCCGTAGACTTTAGCAGTCGAATCGTTGCGCGGAGGGGGTCCTTTGTCCTATAAACAAGGGGGTCTCATACACCAATTTGGTGTCTGGCTTGGCCGTGACCTTAAAATTAAATTATTATTATTATTATTAATTTGATTGTAATTCTAATATTGTTGGACACGATTTGGGTTGATATCAGTTGCTGTTTGATTAACCAATGTAGCTAGCGGACATTGACATTTGATGAAGCATACTAGCTCCAACAAACCCTCACTTTGCACATAGTCCTAAGCCATTGCAAAGTTGTGCAAATTTGTGAAGGCCTGTGGAAGGAAAGAAATGACACCAATATTCTAAGGGCTAAATTTTTTTGATTGCATTGTTATTTGAACAAATTTGAGGTCTTGTCCTGAACAACACAACCAACTTTATGTCATTGGAGATCAATCCTGAAGATCAGTTCAACTCTAGAATCAAGAAGAATTATAACTTGCAAATAGTTTTTTTGTAAGTTTACTTGTACTTTTTTGAAATTAAGTTGAATTACATTGTAGACGGGTGCATTTTTGATAGAATATGACATCTTTCATTTGATGAGTTTGATTGGTTGAGTTTGATTGTTAAAGGGTGGAGTTGCCAGAAACTCTTTGAGGTCTAAGTTAGTTTTTAAATGGATCGAATTGATGAATTATTAGAGTCACTGAATACTCTAATATTCTCTATTGTCGACAATACGGTCACAGTTGACAAAGCAACTCTCACTAATGTTCTAACTTGTTTACAAGATTCGTAGTACAAAATCAAATTTCTCCACTTTGAATCACAACTCTAACAAGATGAAATACAACAAAAGAATCAACATTCTAAATTGGTCCTTGTTTAGAACAATTCTCTTTTTGAATTTGAGAATGATTCCCAGCAACCAACACATGATCAAATCAGTGACGCCATTTCAGAAGCAGATTCAAATGAAGATGAAGTTTGTCATAAACAAGTTTTGCTTGCACTTTCCAAGCCCATCATCAGACCTTGGGAAGAAATCATCAACAACAAGCGCAAAACAGGTCTTGGATACAAAATGGAAGTGACCTATCACATTCCAGATTATTCTAAACCAATCCAGTTCCAGAGTGCTAGATTCCTTAAAGAAAATTCATCTTCACTTGCTCCAATTCAAGATCATATTCCTAAATGCCAACATTGTTATCGAGTTGGCCACATGGAGGATCGATCTTTTGATCTTCATCCTTGTGAATATTGTGGAAAACCTAATCATTCTTCAGACAAATGTTCCAAACGTAAGAAGCCTGCAAGAGTAAATAATCACTATGGGTGGATCACTTCTTGGCAATGGTCATCAACAACCAAGAAGATATGTTAGTCATACCGAAGAATTCATTCTCGAGTATTGACACATCTTGTAGTGGAAAGATGTTCATCTTCTCACCTTGTATTTGACAGGGGGGGATGATAATATTAATGATTGACAGTTAGGCTTCAAGTTTTGAAGTCCTATCAATTGAGTAGGAACAAGTGAACTAGAATCAAAGCCATATTCCGTCACAACATGATTTGGTTTGTGGTCTTCCTTAAACCACCATTTAGTACAAGACTTACAACTTCCACTAGACAACAATTTGTGGTCATCTTTAAACCACTATTTGAGAGCACTTCCAATTAATAGAAGACATCAGCTTCTAGATATATTAGGAAATGTTCTGGGAACCACTTAGCCTTAGAGGCAAGTTCCAAGGTTTGTGGTCTTCCTTAAACCACCATTTAGTAGAAGACAATAGCTTTTGCTAGCCAATTGGTTTGTGATCATCCCAAAACCACCAAATTCAGAGAGTACATTCAACCATTGGCAACTGTCCACTTCCATATTTCAGCTCTCTACTTGGAATCACATACACCCCTTCAGATTAAGGGGGAGGATGTTGGAAACCTAATCCATTAGGGTTATGATATTTTGTATTATTCACTTGAGAAGGAATATGAAAAGTCACAAGTGAATAGGAACTATCATCGGGAGTCCAAAAGACCTCTTGGAAAAGGAATCCAAAGGTCATAGATCATGTAAATATATGTGTATCATATTAATAATAGAAATATCACACTAATCTTCATTGATTTGTATTCTAACAATTACTGATAGGAAAAATCACATCCACATGGTTTCCCTTAAACATATTCAAATAACATTCTTCTTCCAAGGATTTGTCCTCTAAATTACTTTGCTCAAAATCACAAGATACTCCATCAAAATCAGAATTTTGAGAAGTATCAAAACTTACCAAACTCTCATCTTGAGTTGGATGAAGTGGATGCTCCATCACCAATAGTGTCTTCGTCATGTAGATCTTCAATGGAAACATGAGGGGCTCTTTCATGTGCTTGATCTTCCATAGGGGATAAGCCTATAAGGTGGGTACTTCAACAACAATGCCTTTTTCATTTGCGGCTGTCCTAAGATCCTCAAAAACCTTCTCATACTTTCCTTCTTCATAATGAGGCTCCGAATGCTTGAGAAATACTTTAATAAAATTTGCAAGTGAAAAAAATTATTTCCTACCAAGATTTTCGTACCATTTTAATTCTTCATCTTCAAGGGTACATGCAAAAGTCATCATCCTAACATCCTCATGAAAAATATGAAAATCTTCTATAACTTCAATGAATGATGTAATATGTAATAAAGATGAATCATGATACCCTGAAATAATCCAATGGAATCAAGCAAATCTGGATCATAAGCTTCATTTGGAAATCTCAGAATGCTTAAGAAATCAAATGGAGCATAAAATCAGCCGACCATTGAGCTAATGCCATGACTCCTCACTACTAAATCTTCAAATTTGAACATGAAATCTGCAAACAAATATCTTCATACCTCATACAAAAGAAAGTGGAGTCGCCAAGATGAATCTTCAATGCCTTCACAATGTTGCTTGCTTCATCCTTCAAGCAACAAGGTCTTCAAAAATCTGCAAGGTACAAGGGATTCCTTCTTCCTGTTAATGTTTAAGCCATTATTATAGTTCTTTGCATTTCAATAGATAACAATAGCATAATACAAGATCACTAAGAAATACACAATCACAAGAGACACAACATTTATCCTGGGAAACTCTCTATGGGAAGAAAACCTAACAAAGCTTCCTTATTATAGATAGCCAATATAGTGCCAAGAAATAACTCAAGCTAATACAGAAGATCCTCTCCCGAAGATGTGCCCCCCTCTCTCTCTCTTCTCTAATAGTAGCTCTGAAACTCGTCTCTCAATGAACAAGTGAGGTGTGTCTAAGTGAGGCGCTAGCCTCTTTATTTATACTAATCTGGCATGTGTGAAATGTCTCTTCACTGGCAGGGCTGACTTCTTAATCTGGGTGGTTATAACCACCTTTATTATATTCTGGGGCCTCTTTGATATATTCTGGGGCCGACTTCTTCTTTTGCCTTTTACAATTACATTATGACCAATCTGCAAAAGGGGATTTGGTCCTTTTACAATAGCTGACATGATCAATCCACAAAGGGGATTGATCCAATGATTAATATATCAATAATAATTAGAATACACTTTGCAGTTACATTATTTCAACACTCCCCCTTAACAAGAAGGGTATTCTTCAACAACATCGGGCGAGAGAGAGAGGACAACATCATCAACAACATCAAGTGGGTGAGAGGACAACATTATCAATATCATCTTGGAACACTGACTGGCGTATCTATAAATCATCGGAAGTTTTCTTCATCGGCAACATCGTCATTCTCAAAGGAATGCAATCATCATCCGCATCAATATGTATTAGTATAAAACTAATACATCATCATCATCACAGCACGAGGCTGGCTCATCATAATACAGGACTGGCTTTACGTCACAGCTGTCACGCTGGAAGCTCAGTACTCGTCTTGCTTTACGTCACAACAATCAAGTTGGAAGCAAGATACTAGACTGGATTTACGTCACAGCTTCTCAAGCTGGAAGCACATTACTAGTCTCATCTCAACGTCTTGCTTTACGTTACAGCACTTAAGCTGGGAGCAAGATACTAGATTGGCTTTACATCATAGCTGTCAAGCCGGAAGCACAGTACTAGTCTCATCACATTGTCTTGCTTTACGTCACAACCATCAGGTTGGAAGCAAGATACTAGACTGGCTTTACGTCACAACTGTCAAGTCGGAAGCACAGTACTAGTCTCATCTCATCGTCTTGCTTTACGTCACAACAATAAAGCTGGAAGCAAGATACTCATCCTTCTTTACGTCATAACAATCAAGCTGGAAGCAGGATACTAGATTGGCTTTACGTCACAGCTGTCAAGCCAGAAGCATAGTTCTAGTCTCATCACATCGTCTTGCTTTACGTCACAGCAATAAAGATGGAAGCAAGAGATGTCTTATCACAACAACTACTCCCCATTTCGAGGAAGGTCCTTTCGGACTATACCAAACTTATCTCGAAAGTGCTCAAACGTTACACGAGATAGAGGCTTGGTCAACACATCAACAACTTGTTCATCCGTGCTAACGTATTGGAGCTTTATGGCTCCTCTTTGCACCATGTCACGGATGTAATGATATCGGATCTCTATGTGCTTCGATCTGTCATGGAATACATGATTCTCTGTCATCTTTATGCAACTCTGGTTGTCACATAGGATCGTGGTTGCTTCCATCTCTAGGTCAAATAGACCGGTCAACAACTTTCGAAGCCATATAGCTTCGTAGCTGGCAGAACATGCAACAATGTATTTTGCTTCCGCTGTGCTGAGAGCAATGCTGGATTGCTTTCTACTCTGCCATGAGATCATGGCTGATCCCAAACTGAAACAACATCCCGAAGTACTTTTCCTGTCATAAACACTTCCTGCCCAATCTGCATCAGTATATCCACTCAATGTGAAATCATGATCTCCATCATAGCTGAGACCACAATCTATTGTACCCTTAAGGTACCTGATCACATGTTTTGCAGCCACTAGGTGAACATGTCTAGGTTCTACCAAAAACTGACTCAAGGTGTTCACGGCAAAACAAATGTCTGGTCTGGTGTTCGTCAGGTACATTAGCGATCCAATAATCT
>ML777520.1:161818-174374 GCA_009831015.1 Picea engelmannii
GATCCTCAAAACCTTTGAATATGTGCATTCAGTTCTTTTTGTTTCTAACGGGTGCTTGGATCTTATACCTATCCACTTGACCATGTCTGGGGGGAATGACAGGATGCCCTAGTAAGCTTGTGCCCATAGGTTTTGAGTTGCCATTGGGGGGATTCATGAAAATCCATCGTCCGCTCCCACCATACTTACCATTTTCCATCTTCCTCCCACTCATCCATCCCATTACACTGGTCCGGGCATTGGGTTGGCCAAATATTTAAGGGTTGCACCTTACCTTGTGGGAAGAAGGAGCCAAAGGATCAGAGGGTAAAAGCAACTGGCAAAAGATAAAAGCCTAAAAATAAAACCTTGAGATGCTTCGCCCAGGGATCCCCGAGAAAGCAGTAAAAGGCTCCTCAGCAAGAAACATAGGGACCCATAAAAAATAATAAAACAAGACCTAGTCAGAGGATAGGGGGTCTCATCACGAGCCAACCTATTAAGTCCATGGGCATCAAGCGGTATGACACTACTAGCAACTGGTTACCATGCCAGAGTAGTGGCTCTTGGTGGCATAGCCAAGAGAAAGGGGGTCTCCTCACGAGCCAACCTTCTCATTTCCGTGAAAGTGCTTGTGGGTAACATTGCCACCACTGGTCACCACGCCAGGGCAGTGTCCCCTGATTAGCTTCTTGAAAGAAAAAGCAATAAAGAATAAAGATAAAAGGTATGAATGGGCTTGGAAACATTTTCATCTAGGACAAGTGCAACTCACCCTCTACAGAGGCACCCACAGGTAAGCCATGCATTTCCCTGCCATCATTGCACCCCTTGTCTAGACATCCCTTATCCACCTCATCCACTAACATGACTTGGATTTGATTTCTCCTGGGAACATCCTACATCTAGTGAGCATTAGCCCAATAGGATGCCCTGTCACTTCCTCCAAACTTGGCTTGCAGATTTGTATAATGTCTTTGAGCACTTGACTAAGTAAAAGAGGTTTTATGCACATGTTTAATAAAATTGATGATTAGATGTGATTGAAATTGCTATGATCCCTGTGACTTATGAGCCCATGGAGGGCGTATCTGTTGATGTGCAGGATCATACCTGACAGAAAGGTACCATTATGGACAGGTACACATGGGGAGATGATTAGTTCGGACCTCCATGGGGCTGAAAGCCCATTAGATGGATGCTGAGACCCCAGTAGGGGGCAGAGACAGGTCAGAGGGTTTGCACCGGGGAAGAGGAGGACGTTCCACCAGAGGTAGCTGAGCAGACCTGTACCCAGGGGGGTTGTGCGTTTTTCACCAGGACGTTGGCCTTGGAAGGCCATGACGTCACCTAGGACATTCATGATGTCAGCCAACATTTGTGGAGGTTTTGGGAGGCAGTTGTGGCACGTGTGGCTTGTTCCAGAGGCCCAAGGAGGCCTAACGTCTCCAAGAGGCCAATGTTGCCCTAGAAAGGGATAACGTCACCCTAAAAGGGCATGACGTCCTCATTTTTGCTTGATTTAGGGTTTGATTATGACATTTAATGTAAAACCGTATTATTATGTATTTTTGGCCATGTCGGCCTTTTGTGACCTAAAAATTAATTAAGGTCATTGCTACTGTATAATTAAGAGAGCTAAAACTCTCTTTCATTCATCATCTTTCACTCACAGTTGTGTGAGGTATGAAATTTGCGCCCTCTTTTAGGGTTTTGGCTGAAATTAATAGTGCGCACTTGTTGAAGGAGGCTTGTTTTGGCTATTTTTGACATTTTCTTAGTGGAAGGTTTACAACTAGGGTTTGGAATTGATGATACTAGGTGAATGTAAGTGAAATTCTAAAATCCTTCCCTTACTTGAATGGTTATGGTATTTTTACTTACATTTTGTTAATGAAATTTGCTGGAATAAACCCTAGGAAATAAGCACTTGTTGGTGTCCTTGTTTTAATTCCGTGCTAAGATTGTGCAAAGGAGCTTTTACCTATTGAAGACATTGCTAGGGCCTTGCCATTGCAACACCCTACCTTTTCTCTTCAATCCTAGCCGTTTTTATCTTGTCATTGAGCTAAAGGAGGAGGAAGATGCACTAAGGCCCAGGGTTACTACACCTTAGTGAGCCGTTTTCCCCTAGGGTTTGATGGTTGAAGCCTTGGCTCTACAACACTTCACCATCAAAACCTCTTGTCTTTAGCCCTAGTATTATCATTTAGTTCCTTCAACTTTTGCCACTATTTGGACTACATTTGCTCTATGAATGCACTAGTCTAAGGCCTTTTACTTGAGTGTTTTTGATCACAACTTCCAATACCTTTGAACAACTACTAATCCTTTCTAACCCTAACCTACTAACCCTATTGCTGCCATTTATCCATTTGATTTATAATTATACTTCACATCATTTAATCCTTTATTGAGCAATTGAAAGATTGGCTAAATGCGTTGCTTCTGATGAATGTCGGTATTGTAACATTGATGATAAATTGTCCTTGCTCATTGTGAAGCTTCTTCTCAAGCCTTTATTGTGAAGTGACATATTGTGATTATTGCTATTGTACATCATTGATTTGCTTCATCAATATTATCGGTCAATTGCTTTATATCAGAAAGTCCTTGATTATATGAAGTACTAACCAACAAATGATCTTGCAAATATATAGTTTTCTTGTTACTTTGTTCCGGAAAGGTACATTTCTAGTTATCATTATCTTTATTGGCTGTTTAGCCGGACCTTCTGATCAGTGGTGACTTGCGAGGCGGAAAATTTTACTTAGCTATAAGCCTTTGTCTTCTCAAAACCCCAGGTCACCGGGGTCATCTCCCTTGGGCCTACCACCCTAAATAGAAAGAGTTATCCTATTGAGGTGATAGTGGTAGGATAGTCTCCAGTTTCGCCAGTTTTCCTTTCTTTCACATTTCCTTTACTTCCAAGTACAAATTGTGCGATAACATTTTGGCGCTGCTGTTGGGGAACACTGAGTCAATTCTCCTCAAAGACGACACTTTTTCGGTAAGCCTTTCCTCAAGAGTCTTTATCTTACAAGCTTACCTGGCGACTCCACTAAGGGTGATTCCCTTATCTCTTTGGTAATTTCAAGAAAATTATTTGGCGACTCCACAATCCACAAGGAGGTACAATAACCCTCCTCAGTCCTTTAGAAGAAAGCCTCCCCAAAACTCTCCTGTAGTAAAAGCACTTTTCAGAGGAAGTCTTCCTTTAAACACAATGTCTAGCTCGAGAACTTAGACCAACATCCCAAAACAAGCCAATAACCAAAGACAATGGTCATCCAGTCTTTTCAAACCGCTAGACATGTCAGCTATACCAGGCTACCCTAGGCAAATGTCCACAGTTGAAGAGAGGGGGAAGGAAGCAACAAGCATTGACAACAAAGGTTGACGAGGTTGCTTACAGGCTTCAGAGGAAGTTCTTGTTAGTCTTCGCCCTTTCTGGTACATTTTCTGGTGATGGGACTTGATTGGTGGATAGTGGAGCCTCATGTCATATGACAGGAGCATGGGAGTTGTTTGAGAGCTTTACAAAGACTTACTCAGATATGTGCGTGGAGTTTGGTAAGGGGACTAGACATGCAATACAGGGATCCAGAACAGTGCGATTCCAGATGGATTCAGGAGATGTGTTGAGGGTGACAAATGTGCTATGGGTACTAGAACTCAAGAGGAGTGTGCTCAGTCTCGAAGATTGAGAAGAAGGGCTATTATGTCTTATTCCGGGATGGACAGGTGCTATTCGTGCCCAGAGGATCTAGCTTCAACACAACAATGGTTCTTGGAGTTAGAGATAGCAACTTGTATAGGCTGAAGGGCCAGCTTATGCGAGCTATGGCTAGCAGTAGCAGAGTGACAGAGGTTAGGGAGTAGGTTGCTCTGAAGGTTGTGCAGACTCAAAGAGAGCTCGACTTTCGAGGGAGTTAGCAGATTCAAAGGGAGTCCGACCTCAAAGGGATTCAACAGGCTTAGAGGGAGAGTCAACCATTTAGAGGATGTCTACCTTCGGGATCAGATGGGAGAGAGGAGTCTTCCAATATTGTCAGGAAGTTGTCATGGGTTGAGGAAGCTAGGCAAGAGGCTTAGAAGCGGGAGGCTTCTAGGAGCAACATGTCCTCCATGAAGGAACCATACCATACAACAGGACTTGCTTCGGTGACGGAGGGAGCAACCAATCAGAAGGATTGGAGTGCAACTGTGGTAGTGGATCCAGTGCAAGAGGTGTTGACCACCTATTTCAACTAAGTGTCAATGTCATGTACCATGAAGATATGTACCTTGTGGTACGACAAGTTTGAAGACCTATGGCTCAGCAGGGCAATTCCGCCCCCATAACTTCTTTCTCTCTCCATGGAATGTCCGCTCCCCCGTGTGGGAAAATTTTGTAATGTAACATGTTAGCATGGGTCAAGTTGTAATGGTTTGGTTGCCTAGGACTTTATCATTAGGGAAGTCCTTTCATCGAGTGTTTTTTTTCCTCAAGTAATTAATTTTGCTTTTCCAACAATTTTAATTACTTGAGTTTTTCAATCAATAATCCTCCAAAGTGGTGAAAGGCGTTCTAATGATCGAGCCTAGTAGGTAGCTAAGGTCTAGAAGTGTTGTAGATAACAATGCTAGACATCTCATAGAGTCTTGCGGAATTCCGTTAAGTTTTGATAGGTGTTTTTAATAATTAAAATTTCCCATAAATTGGAAATTTTTAATTATTTTTGATGTAAAATGTAAAAATTTGGTCCTTGGGGATTTTGTATAGGGGTATGAATCCTCAAATCAAATGGCTTATGATCCCCTACACCCTTGGACCAAGTTTCAACTCAATTGGACAAGTTTTGCTAGGTCAATGTCCATGAGGAGTCCAAGTCAGTCAGAAGTCATCAAATAATTGGCTAAGGTAAAAATGACAATTTTTGTAAAAGGGGCTAAAGTCAAGAAAAGAAAGAGGGAATTGATTCCTAATGTATCTCCTAAGAGCGGACCCCCCCATGGCAAATTGTAATCACTTAGTGAGTTTCCCTAGTGAGAAGTGCGCCCCCCTCTTCATGAATGTTTGGACAAATGTAAAAACTCAAAGGTTGGGAGGGCCCCACACCTTGGGCGCCCCCCTTGGTGCCCCTTGGTGCTTAGTGAGGAGTTGTAACATGGGAAAGGGGGTTCCCACCCCCTCACAACATTTTCCTCTCTCCCTAAGTGTGCCACCTAGGAGTGGACCCACTTGCAAAAGAATTGACACATGTTAACCATGCAAGGGGGGTCTCTCCTCTCTCCCTCCCTTAAAATAAGGCCCCCTCTCCTCATTTTGCATCAAGTTTCATTGTAACTCTATGCTGCCCAAATTTCTCCTCACTCTCTCTTGCTCTCTCCCCATTTCTCTCATGTAATCTTGCTGCAATATTGCAGCCATTCTTTTGGATAATAGAAGTGAAGCTTTGGAGGATCTCTTGGTGTTCTTGTGGTGATCTTTTGGTGTTCTATTGGAGTGTTCTTGGTGTTCTTGTTTGCTTCTCTCATTGAGGTGATATTTTTGCAATTTCTGTTCATTTTTGCTCACATTGTTTTATTTGAAGAACCCCAAACAATATTTTGTTGGGGATAAATCTGTAGTAGTATTGCTATAGGTTTATGTGAGTTGCTTTTCTTTGTGTTTGCAAAGTATTTTGTAGACCATTGAGAAGATCTCAGCTTCTTCCCTCATTGTGTAGCAAGGATTTACAAGTTTGCAGGTTGCCAAAAGATTGGAGGAGAGGACTCCAAAGGCTTCACTAAAATTTCTGATATAATTTCCAGCGCTTTCCTATCTATTTTCTGCACATATTCTCTTATAAATCTTGCAATCTAATCTAGTTCTAAGTTCAGATTTTTAACATAAAAATTTCTGTTTTAGATACTAACAAAAACTAACTTGTTTTGAGTGATTTTTAGCATTTTCTAGCACACTTTACTTGCTGTTTTGTGCAGGTTTTTGCCAGTCTAAGGGGAGGTGTTGCCCAATTTTGGCCACAAGGAGCTCAAGAAAGCATCCAAAGGATGTGGGGAAAAACCCTCTCCCTCTTCTTGCTTTCCAAATCATTGTAAGCAGCCCAAGAGAGTCTCTTAGGCTTGCATTCTTTACTCATATAATTATTTCTAAGTTGTAAAGTATTTTCAAGTTTTTGCTTTGCCCACATCTTGCATGTGAGTGGCTTTGCTACTCTTGCAATACCGTGTTGGCTAGATTAGTTGGTTAATTTATAATTTTTGCTTAAGTAATTGCTGCACTTCTCCCATAAAGAGAAGGTTGAGTGGCTAGGATTTGCTTGTTTTATGCTCAAGTGTTTTGCCCACCTTGGCCACAAAATCGGTAGGCTTGTCCTCCATCTTGTGCCAAAGTTGTGTGGCTTTGAATTTTGTTTAAGTTCGCCCACCTTTGTTCTTAAGGCAAAGTTGTGTGGCTAGTTTGTTTTTTTCTTTCATTTTGAGTTATTTGTCATTGTGCACACACCTTGTATGTGAGTGGCTTTGCCACCCTTGCAAAATCGTGCTCGCTAGTTTAGATTTCTTTTATTGCAAGTAATCAAAATTTCACCCTTCTATTTGCTCTGTATTCCCTTCCCCTACCACTTGTGGATTTTGGGTGAGAAGAAAGGGCAAAGGATTGTGTGGCTAGTCTAACTAGGCACTCATTTCCATTATTGCTTAAACCATTAAAAATGGTGACTTGTGGAGGCTAGAAGGGGTTGAAGCCGGGGACAGTTTCATGGCACTAAGTGTCCTCCTTGTTGAGAGCCCAACACCTTGGATCTGACTTGTGGAGCTAGGGGAGAACATTGTTGTTCTCCTGTTGAACACCCAACATTTCCTCTCGGTTAAAGGGATAAGGACATGGGGTAGTCACATAGCTTAGGTTTGCTACAATTCGCATCTTATTGACTCTAATTCAAAGAGAGACCTAAAACTCTACTAAAAGCAACCTACACACCTTACACACCATTTACATTTCCTTGCAATTTCCTTTCAAGCAATTTATTTTTCAAGCACTTTTACATTTCATTCCTTTCAAGCAAATTCTTTACTTGTGAATATTTACACTTATCAAAGCAATTTTTATTCTTTGCTGCAAGTATTCATTATTCCTTTGAAAAGTAATTGTTTTAAGTTATTATTCAATTCGTTGTGTAGATATTTCATAAGTTTGTTTCATTATTGTAAAATTATATTTCTTTGTGTATATTGAAATAAGTGAAATTTGATAATTTTTAGGCACTAGTCTAATTGTTGTTTTGTAAAATGAAAGGTTTGCTTGTCATTGAAAGATTGCATTTTGCATTTGTTGCTTGTCACTGGGTTGGGTCTCCCTAATCAACAAATTAATTAACTCCTAGAACTAAAAAACCTTCACATAGTTTAATAGGGTCTACCCCCCTTGGTTTCCATAGGAGTGAGCCTAGACAGAAGGAGTCTAGATTGAGGTGACAGTGGGTCTAGACTTAGGTTTGTGCCTCCAAAGACACACCAAGTGGGTTGGAGACTTCTCCACGTTTGTAGGTGTGTATAAGGACGACAACATGAGGTAGAGCTACTTCCAGTATGAGAGATAGAGTTACTTCCAGGTGATATTGGAGTGGGTGAGAATACCTCCCTTGCTAAGAGTGAGTGGTGATGTTTTTGTAGCTTCGGGAGGTATTCTCACAAGTGCCCTTGGTGTTGGGCATGTGGGAATCTTTGTTGGCACCACATTGAACTTTTTGTTTGGTGAAAACCCCCTTGGATTGGAGCTTGGGGCTTCATGGGCTTGTTGATGGGCTTTGGGGGCTTTTGTTGGGGTTTCACACCCACATGTGTGAGTAAAAAATTCTAATTTAATGTTGATTTTAGTGAAGGGCTCCTTAGAGTAAGCTAAGGGATTTTAAACTCACTTTGGACTCCTATAAAATGACAGGAGAGATTGTGACAATCTCATTTGTGACATTATGTAGTTAGCATAAGTGAGTGAGCACTTGTGCTAGGAGGCTTGGTGATTTCAGCAAGGGAAATTTTGCAATCTGACCTAGGGTTCTTGGACATTCTTTCTCTTCAGTTTTTCAACCTAGAAGGACAACTGCACGTGGGAGGAGGGGCCGCAGGTGTGAACAGGAGGAGGAGAGAGAAAAACTGCATGTGTGGAAGAAGAAGATAGGCTGTACAACTCGCACGTGTGACAGATCCGTACAGTCACACATGTGACAGATCCGTACAACCGCAGGTGGGATAGTCCGTACAACCGCACGTGTGATAGTTCGTACAACCGCACGTGCGAGGGAGCAGAACAACTACACCTGTGAGGGTTTCTGGGCAAGTGACGGGTCTGTATGGCTGATGTCAATAGGTTTGCAAGTGAGGAGGTTTTTCCGGAAAATTGCTGATTTTGCTGATTTTTGTGGTTTCTGAGAGGACTGAATTTGTCCTCAGATTTGGTGATTTTGTAACTATTGAGAGGGCTGATTTTTCCCTTAGAAAATTATGAATTAGAAAGTTTACAAAACATAAATTTTGTGTCTTATGTGCATGGATAAATTCTCTCTGAACTTTATGTTTCCGTTGCTGTAATTTTCTGTCATAATTTCAGTGTAAAATTATACAGTGATAACAACTCTAGGTTTACTGTTTGGGTCACTTGGAAGCAATTTTCAGATCCAAAATTAGATGCATAAAAATTGATAGTTATATCTTCATTTTGTTCTCGTTGATTCGTCTTCTTTGAGTCAATCATCCCCTCATCCAACGATAGGGATGTGGTGTTGTATTATCTTTTGTGTTCCATGACTTATGTCTTGTCTTCGTGCTGAGGGAAAAGACCACACTATTGCTTTTCCTTTCAGCAGGTCATCCCTCATTGACTCCAGCACATCATTTGGGGGATGATCTAGAAGAGGGGCACCTTGATGGCCGTTAGCTTCATTGGCGGTCATTTCACATTCGAATCATTGGGCCTTGATCGAGTGATCCTTGTCAATGTTCGACATCAGGACATTTTTCACGTTGATGGGTTGTGCTCGTACCTTAGGGCCCATTTTCATTATTGGTGGCAACCTTTGCGTTTGGCAGGTGTTTACATTATTGACATCTAACCAGGTGACCTTTTCCCATGCGTCGACTTCGACTCATTTTCCGGTGGGAAAGGTGTACAGGGTAGGTGGTTGCAGGTAGCAGTGGTGGATGAGCCCCCTTTTTCAGTTGATCAGTCGGGGGGCCCATATGTATTTTGACTCCATCGCCCAATGGACAGGCATTTGGATCACAGGTTATGTGCAGATCAACTAATTGTTTATATACAGGCCTGTGGACCAATGTCTGTTATGATCTTCAATGGGGTGAAGAAAACTTCGGACCTTCACTTCTTCTTCAGAGGGGAGGAGATTGAGATCGCAGACACCTATACTTACTTGGGGGTGCAATTCTTAAGTCCCCGCTTCATTTTGTGCCTAGCTCTTAAGCCTCAGATCAACAAAGAATATGGATCCTTAGCCCTTCTCGAGATACAGTGCTTTTGGCTCCACTTCCAGGACATCTCGTCCAAGATGAGCCTCATGGACATCTTGATCCATCCCACTGTTCTATATGGCTCAGATATTTGGGGACCGTCTTTACTTGAGTCAGATTGGGCTTCAGCTGAGAGAGTCCAGACTCTTCTTCTCCGCCGCATCATTAGATGCAAGCAGACAGTACCCAAACACATCATTCTTGCAGAGTTTGGAGCTCAGCCCTTCTGGCTTGAGACGGTTTTCAGACTAGTTTCATTCTTGCATCGTGTCCAGAGCCTTGCAGACTCCAAAAAGGGAAGGGACCGATACCCTTATCTGGCATATTGCTCTTTTGAGACTATTTCCCTTTTCACTCCTCTGGGCCGGGCCAGATGTTGGTTTGCAGGGGTTTCAGATCTCCTAGAGTCTGTGGGCATTAAGTTGGATTGTCTCCCTCCTTTCCGATATTCCTTAGATGCTCTTGGTCACCTTTTACCTACTAGACAAGAGCTGAACAAGATCATCAGGGAGGACATTTACAGGCAGTTCGTCCAGGTCACCTAGGTCAACCCTCTGGGAGGGTTGCGCCCAAAGATGGCCTTTTAAGCTTAAGTACTTCTTGGAGTTGAGAGACGAGCTTATTGTTGGACCCCAGTATACGTTTTGTCACTGGATGCATGCTCTTCGCATCCATCTAGGCCAGTTCAGAGTGGGTTATCATAGACTTCGGGTAGAGACAAACCACCAAATTGATAGATTAGACAGAACCTGCCAGGTATGCCATTCACAGGAAGTGGAGACCAAAGTGCACTTCATTTTTGGATGCCCCGTCTACTACGAGATTAGAGGAAGATTCCATTGCTTGTTCAGGGGTTCTCAGGCCCTCGCCGACTTTTTCAGGTATCCCAATCAAAGATGTTTGGCCCTATATATACAGGAGGCTCTCAGGTTCCGAACACATTCTTCAGCCTCCCATTAGACTAGACCCCACTCAGAGGATCATGACATTTTTCAGGGTACTACCTTCCAACAGGGGCACCAAGAGACCGTCAGATATCAGTACATATCCAAACCCTAGATCAATGAGGACCCTTGGGACCTCATCCCGCCCCACGAGATTTCAGCAGCAGATCCATCTCAAATCCCTTCCTGGGAGACAGACTAGGTCCTCTAGACCTCAACAACATGTGCACCCCGCCAAGCAACGATTCAACGGACGGCCCGCACTCCCCACGAGTTCTTCATCGAGCCAACAGACCTTGTTGAGTTTCCTTCTTTCAGCCTCAGATGTTAGGAGAGATGGGTTTGATCCTCAGACCTATTAGCTCCTGGATCTTCTCCGCCAGTGCATCTCCGCCCCATTGTGTAACTTTGTGGTTGCAGTTGAAGATTCCTCATACTTCAACCCAATTTGCATTGTCTACTCTTTACTTCATGCATTGTATCTCTTTATAGGAGACCGTTTGGTACTCCCGCTTTGAATAGACATCATTGTACTCAACATTCCCTTGACCTACTTTGTGGTCATTAGTTGGACATTAATAAAATTATCTTATCTTATCTTATCTCTCTAGTGCATCTATTGGACAACTCTAGTACACTTGTTTAGTGCTGTTTTCTTCTTTAATTTTGTAGGGTTTTAAGCTATTTGGTTCCATTCGATCCCCTCATTCTCTTGTGATCTCAATAGGTCTCTTTTATAGAACAAGAGACAGAAGGAAGATACAATGTATATGGTCACATGCGTGAAGCACCTAAGGTGACTTAGTGAAACCCTAACCCTAATCTACTCAGTGAGTGAACCCTGCTACATGGATAGAAGTGCCTGAGATAGTGTGCCCCAATTGGAGGAATTGTAGCATGCATGCATGTACACTTCTCCATTCAATCCCCTTGTTCTCTTGTGATCTTAACTGGCTCTTTTATAGAACAAGAGACAGAGGGAAGATACAATGTATCTGGTCACATGCATGAAGCACCTAAGGTGACTCAGTCAAACCCTAACCCTAATCTACTCAGCCAATGCACCTCCCTGCATAGATAGAAGTGCTAGAGATAGCGCACCCCAACTGGGGGAATAGTTGTGGCATGCATGCACGCACAATTGTCCTTGGGATCCGTGCCCTCGATTCATGCAAGTGCCCTAGCAGTCCTAGGGATATACACCCTGTTGCCGTCCTAATACACACTTGCTAACGTGAGCAAAGTCCAACTCACTTAGTGTGTCCTCGAAGATACAATGTCTAGGTTCTTAGTCCACACTGTCACCTTGACTAGAACCTCTTCCTTCTAGGCTTACTCCTAGGGAAGCCAAGGGGGGTAGTCCCTAGTTTCTAAGTTAATTTTAATGTTAATGTTCTAGGAGTTAGTTTTAATTTGTTATAGGTCAAAGGGGAAAACTAGCCTAAGATGCTAAGGCAACAATGCAAAGTGCAAGTCTAATCTATATGTGAAGCAACCCTTTCCCTAAGTCAACTAAGACTAGTGCCTAAGGTTGGGCAATGGGGTCAACTAAAGTTTGAGGGTGGTTTATTACAAAAAGTTTACAAGTAAATCAAGTTAAACTACCCCAATCCACAAGTTACAATTATACAAAAGAATTCTAAGTATTACAATGTTTACACCATTTACAAATTAGATACAAAGATACACAAATTAGATACAAAGATACACCAATGTAAGTGAAACATACAAGAGCCAAGCATGCCCCAATGGCACTTACTCCATTGGACCGCCTTCACTGGCAACAATCACAAAAGGCACTCAAGGATCAAAGAAAGTGATGCCTCCCCAAGTGGGATACTCAACACTCTCTTGATCCACACCACCAAGATAATTGATCCACAAGATATTCAATATTATACTCCAATGTTCACATAAACATGAAAGACATAAGCATGTAGTTGCAATGAAGATAGATAAAACAATGAAGATATCACCAATATATTTGCCTATGCATACATCTAATACCCCCCAAACATACAAAGGTGATCTATGCAACTAAGTGTTGTAGGAGTTGTTTAAAGATTTTATAAGTTTTAATTCCCTTCCCCCTAAACTATGTGTGTGCTTCAAGCTTCCTCCTCCCT
>ML777520.1:186422-222676 GCA_009831015.1 Picea engelmannii
AAGATATAATGAAAGATTTCATAACACCATAAGGTGTTGGAGATGTGATCAAGTATGATACATTGCTGTTCACTGTAACACCATGAGATGCTACAGTTGTAGTGGATTTGGCCACAAATCCCAGGAGTGCTGGAACATAAGAAAAAAGTCTATGATAAGGACTTCAAATAGCATGGCTAGAAGAATGAATGAAGTAAGGAAGGGAGACATATTTGAAAAGATGGATGCTCAGAGCTCAAGTTTTGAGGAGCAGGGACATCTACAGAAGTGGGTGGAGAAGACAGAGCAACCAGAACATAATGAAAGACTGAAGGGAAGTTCAAATGTGTCATCTACTAATGCATACACGAGTCACAGTGGTATCAGTCACGTACATACACAGACTGACTTTGTATAGGTCGCGTACATACGCGAGCTGTCTGTGCAACAGGCCGTGTATATGTGGTGAAACCTAAGGAAAAGGGCTATGCACAGGGATTGGAGTTTGATGTGATGGTATAACTCTGTAAAGCAGGGTCTGACATGGTTTATTACAGGTTCTGACACTATTTGCTGCAGGTTTTCATGATTCTATATTGGATTATGTAAGGTGATGATGTAAAATAAATCTTGGATGCATGGTACTAACCCATGAGTATGGATTGATGCATTTTCTATTGAAGAACAATGCTGGTTATGACAGTGAATTTATGACACCTTAGTTATGTGATATATATTGATGATGTATTGAAAGCTTACTTGTTGAAAAGCTTTATGCATGCATTTGACATATGGATGGGCTACACATTGGGACATGTGGTTGGTGAGTTGATGAGATGATCATGTTGTACATCATTAATGATCTATAGTTGATGCATGATTGGTATGTTTCTAGTACACTGGTAGAGGCACCTACTAGCAGGTTGACTGGCACATGTTTTATGGAGGATTTGGCATACATGTATGGGATTCATCATTTTGTGGTATTGGTGCATGGTGGTGTACATGTTTGGTACACTCATAGATGGCATATGCTTGATGATACTACACCATTGGTACTACTTGATCAACACAACAATTGGTATTTGTTTAAGATACATGATTGTGGCACTTGGTTCATGATTGAGACATATCATGAGTGATATGACACATGGTTGACATATTGGTGGATGCACATGGTTGACATATTGGTAGAGGCATATGATTGATACATTTCATGGATGATATCTTTTGGCGCATTGCATGATGTTGATGTACATGGTTGATGTATATAGGTGTTGTGCATGATGAACACACATTTTTGTACATGATGTGCTTGGTTGATATTTTGCTCATGATTCTTTATTTCATTGTTGACATATCTTTTGCTTCATGATGCGTGGTATAGCATGAGTTTGATGCATGAACAGGTCCAAGGATCATTATATGGTAGCACATTGTTCATCTCGCAGAGAAGATAGGGGAGACATACCCATAGGGGGAACCATTCTTCTTCCCATGATTCTAGGAGGAGATATTTATCAGATGCATACCTAGAAAAGAACCCTATATTTGAAGAAAGAGCACAGAGGCATAATTCTAGGAAGAACGATGGTCACAGGGGGAGTATGTTCGATGTATTTTCAGCATTACATCAGAGTGATATCCCTTATTCAAAAGGGGAGAGATTATTCAGAGGAAGATCAAAGGCACTCAGAGAGGGGGAGCAACCCCAAGGAAAGTTCAAGCAGGGGGAGCAACCCCAAGAGGAAAATGGCCTTTTGCCATTGATGTCAAAGGGGGAGAGATAGTCATATTGATGTGATTGATGATTATTGATTGGGAGAGATAGTCACATTGACTATTGATGTAGAGCATGCCTTATCTACATGTTGACATCAATAATTGGTAATTGGTGTTGACATCAATATTGATATTGCCATCAATTCCAAAGGGGGAGATTGTTGGATCATGTTGTCATTGATGCCAATGGTTTGATTGATTGATGTCAAGTGATTGATTGATGCCAAATGATTGATTGATTGATGGTTGATGTAATGTAATATGTATTGTCCTTAATGAGAATGCATAGATGAAGATGGATCAATGAGGTGTCATTGATATGATGAAGATGGATCAATGAGTTGTCATTGATACATGATGAAGATGGATCGATGTGGTTTCATTGATATATGATGCACTGTTGGAAAAATGTATAGATGACTCATTATTGTCTTATCATGATTGATAAGGTGCACAAATGGATGAACTCCAAAGTGGCCCCCTTATGCTGAAAGCCCTCACGAGAAGACGCTTTGTGGATTGAGTTATCATAGAAGAATGGTTGGAGGACCCATGCTCTCATTATTGTCTTATCATGATTGATAAGGTGCACATATGGATGAACTCCAAAGTGGTCCCCTTATGGCGAAAGCCCTCACGGGAAGACGCTTTGCGGATTGAGTTATCTTAGAAGAATGGTTGGAGGACCCATGCTTGTATGTGGAATAATGAGATGAAGATCAAGGAAATTGTTGGTGAAACTATCCTAGATGGATAGTGCTTGTCATGCCATTTTTTGTGGTATGTGGAATGTCACATAACTCTTCATGGTTTGAGAGTTATGACCTTACGAAGATGAAGGACCCCCACATGGAGGCTTGAAACCCCCAAGGTCAAAGAAGTCAAAGTGACCTAAAAGAAGAAATTATTATTTAAATGATAAAGTAAAGTGACAAAGTCAAGGTGGATTATTTAAATAATAAAGAGAAGTGACAAAATCAAGAAATGATAAAGTAAGGTGACAAAATCAAGAAGGAATATTTAAATGATAAAGTATTGGAGAACTTTCTATTTATGGAAAGTGGTTAACCATAAAATAAGAAAAATATGTTAAGTGACCTAGAAATGGGTTAATATTGTTTAAATGATAAAGTAAAGTGACAAAATCAAGGTGGATTATTTAAATAATAAAGAGAAGTGACAAAATCAAGAAATGAAACTAAGGTGACAAAATCAAGAAATAATATTTAAATGATAAAGTATTGGAGAACTTTCTATTTATGGAAAGTGATTAACCTTAAAATAATGAAAATATGTTAAGTGACCTAGAAATGGGTTAAGTGCCCTAGAGGATGAAAGTATAAATAAGATAACAATGGTCTCTTGTAGATCATCATTTTTGTGGATCAATGGAGAGCTTCTTGTGAGAATATCTTTTGGAGTATTGATGGAGAGCTTCTTGTGAGAGCTTTTTGAGCATTTTTGGTGTGGAACACTTGAGCATATTGAAGATCTATAGGTGACTGAGGTAACCAAAGGATATCTAAGCCGAATTTCAGAGGGAAGGTGAAGAAAAGAAGGCTGGAATTCAAGGGAGGATAAATTCTTTTCATGATGCTTTCTAAGGTGTGTTATTTACAGGTCATCTCACCATTTTCATAATAATTTTTTTTCTATAATGATTCAGACCGTGAGATTGATATTCCATTGAGGAAACATATCCAAGTATCTGTGGTAAAAAATTCATCTTGTGGGTCGTTGTATTTTTGGAGATACACTTAGTAGAAAATAGGGTTTGTGGCTAGTCCTGAAACTAGTCTAAAACAGGTGTTTCGGGTAAAAACGTCATAACTTCTTCATAACAGATCCAAATTTAGTGAGACCAATTGTGTTGGTTAGATTACAGTCTATAGTATGCTGTGTAATAGTTTCATATCGATTCAACAAATATTCCGTGTGGGGCATGCTCTACAAGGTCACTCTCTAAAATAAGCCAGAATTCAACAAGGTATGCCATTTTTGCTATAACTCCTTTTATGAGAGGTTCCAAGTAGTGACACCTAGAGGAATTGCATAAAACAAATTGAATAACATTGTGTATCAATTTCAGATCTTTATTCATTACAGGTACAAAGTTATGATTATTTCAAGTTAGAGTTGTTGACTAATTCAAAACTAGTCATGGTTGAGACAAGCAGTTGATAAGTTGGCACATACATGAAATGTATAGTGGATGATGTTGGTACATATTGATGAGTAATTGTTGATAAGTAGTTGACACATGATTGGTATATACTTGGTACATGGTTGGATGCACTTGTTTATGGTACAGGTTGATTACAGGTTGTTTGGCACATGTTGGTGCATGGTTGATACATTTGTTTATGGTACAGATTGATATCTGTTGAGGATTGTTGCTTCATCTTAGTTGGCGCTGAGGGTGTAAGCTAAGTCTTGCATTATAGAGCTGGTGCTCTTGTAGAGTTGTACTCTATTCAATTGTTGCTGAAAAACCCTAAGGATTGTAGTCCGTAATAAAAGGAAAATTGTACATACATCTTGTGTTTTTTGTGTTCCTTGTGGTGATGACTTGTTGATGATATATTGCTTATATATGTTGTTGATATGTGTTGACATTTAACTGGTCATAAATGACATCAATGAATAATGAGTTAATGTTGATTGTTAATTAAGGAGTTTTGGAAAAAATAGCCCTACACTGTTCACCCCCCCTCTCAGTGTAGTCGGTGTGTCCAACATCTTATAGATTGGATTATGAAAAACCTATGAAGATGAAGGATGTTTTGTATGTACCTGGTTTGAAGAAGAATCTCCTTTCTATCTCAGCTTTGGATGAGAAAGGATTCATAGTTGCTTTCATTGATGGTGAAGTTCTCATGTGGTAAAGAGGAAAATCTATTGATGATGCTGTGGTTATTGGGGTTCAAGAAGGAGGTCTATACAAATTGAAGGGACACTCAAATTCAAGATTAGTAGACAGTACAATTACTTCAAATGAGCTATGGCATATAAGATTTAGTCACATACATTACAAAACATTATCGATCATGAGTAAGATGGTGATAGGTCTGCCAAAAATCCAAGTGAATCATGAAGGCATATGCAAGGGATGCACACAAGGAAAGTACGTGAAGAAACCATTTCGAAGCAGTGATAGAAAAGCCGAAGGAGCCTTGGAAATTATACATTTAGACATTTGTGGACAGATGTCAACCACTTCACTTAGTGCGTGTGTATATTATGTTTCATTCATTGATGATTTCTCACGTAAAACTTGGATTTATTTTTTGAAAGCTAAAAGTGAAGTATTCAACAAGTTCAAAGAATTCAAGGTACTTGTAGAAAACCTTTTTGAAAAGAAGATCAATATTTTTAGATTATATAATGGAGGAGAACTCATATCAGATGAATTCAAGGCATTCTACAAAGAAGTTGGGATTACGATGTGTTAAGTTTTTACTGTTGTTATTAGGTTACTTCCAAATTACATGAACATTCAATGCAATTCCAAAACAACAGTATAAAGAGGATCACTGAAAGAAACACAATCTCAAGGTACACAACATTTTATCCTGGGAAACCCTCATAGGGGAGAAAACCCAACAAAAATTTCCTCAATAATAGATTGTCAATACAATGCCAAGACTAAGACCAAAACACCAAAGATAGACCAAGACTGAGCATGCGACTCTCTTCTCCTTCCTCTTGCCATTGCAACTGCCTTCAAGATATGCACACTAGATGAGTGAGTGAGTGTGTGTAAATGAGACACCAACCTCACATATAAATACAAGTGTGAGATGGCGTTAGGGTTGTGCATCTTCATTTGGTTGAGCCGACTTCTCCTAGAAGTGGCTAAAACCACTTTATAATTACTAGGGGCCGACTTTACAAATACTATTATATAAATACAATTTGACCAATCCACAAAAGGGGATTTGATCTTATACAAGACACGACTTGATCAATCCGCAAAAGGGGATTTGATCTATTAAATAACTCAAATATAATTAGAATATTCTTCGAAGTTACATATTTGATCTATTAAATAACTCAAATATAATTAGAATATTCTTCAAAGTTACAATATTTGATCTATTAAATAAATCAAATTTAATTAGAATATTCTTCGAAGTTACAATATTTCAACACTCCCACTTAATGAGAAGGGCATTCTACTGACATGACTCAATACAACATCATCAAGAGAAGGATAGGGAAACATCATCATCAACGTCTAGAACATTGACTGACACATCTATAAATCATCAGAAGTTTTTCTCATCATCGCTTACAACATGGAGCTGGAGTAACATCATCATCATCATCAACATGAAGCTGAAATATCAACATCAATAACACAAAGCTAGAACTACAACATCATCAACAACATGAAGCTGGAACAACATCGTCAACAACACGAGGCTGGAACAACAACATCATCAACAACACGAAGCTGGAACAACAACATCATCAACAACACAAAGTTGGAACAACATCATCATCAACATGTGGCAATAGAATGAGGCAGGTGCATCAACAACAACATTTGTGGTACTTTGACAGACCGTCCTTATTGGACCTTCGGGATTTGCCTAGGAATCATAAGATTCCCTAGGATATAAAATCCTAACAAGCTACCACGTGGTACTTTGACAGGCCGTCCTTACCAGACCTTCAGGATCTTCCCAGGAATCATAAGATTCCCTAGGATATAAAATCCTAATGAAGCTACCACTACTGACCACAACTGGCATATACATGCACATGTACTCTAACAGACCGTCCTTACTAGACCTTCGAAATTTTCCCAGGGATGATCAATCCCCTAGGATATAAAATTTTAACGGAGCTACCCACTGGTGGTCAGGATACCATAGTATCATTAACATCACTCCCCCTTTCGAGGGAGGTCCTTTCGGACAACACGAAGCTTGTCTCGAAAGTACTCAAACTTCACACGAGACAGAGGCTTGGTCAACACATCTGCAACTTGCTCATCTATGCCAACATATTGGAGCTTTACAACTCCTCTCTGCACCATATCACAAATGTAGTGGTACCGGATCTCTATGTGCTTCGACTGATCATGGAACACTGGGTTCTTTGTCATCTTTATACAACTCTAGTTATCACATAGAATCACGATGGCTTCCATCTCCAGATCGAACAGTCCTGTCAACAACTTCTGAAGCCATATGGCTTCACAACTGGCGGAACATGCTGCAATGTACTCCACTTCTGTCGTGATGAGAGCAATACTAGATTGCTTCCTTCTTTTCCATGAAGTCATGGCTGACCCTAAATTGAAACAACATCCTGAAGTGCTCTTTTTGGCTGAAGCACTTCCAGCCCAATCTGAATCAATATAACCATACAGTTTGAAGTCATGATCTCTAGTAGAACATAGACCATAATCCAACGTACCCTTAAGGTATCACATGCTTTACAACTACACGGTGAACACTTCTGGGCTCCACCAGATACTGACTCAAGGTGTTCACATCAAATCATATATATGGCCTGGTATTTGTTAAATACATCAATGATCCAATAATCTGTCTTTATAGAGTAGCATCAACCAACTCCGACGAAGTATTAACCATGAGCTTCAAATTCGTTTCCATGGGTGTGTTCATGGATTTACATTCCAACATGTCAAATCTCTTCAGTATTTCAACTGCATACTTCCCTTGGTTAAGGAAGATCTACTCTGGGCTCTGCCAAACTTCAAGACCTAAGAAATAATGCATCGAGCCTATGTCTTTCATCTCAAACTCTTCAACAAGCTTCTTCTTGCAATCTGTGATGAGTTTTTATTCTCATGTCAAGAATAAATCATCCACATATAGTAGCAATATAACTGGCTCATCATTCATAACCTTGAATTATAGGTTAGGATGAACTTTACTCTTGGTAAAACCCAAGCTTGTCAGGAAACTATCAATTCTGCCATACCAAGCTCTAGGAGCTTGCTTCAACCCGTACAAATCTTTCTTCAACCTGCAGACATGCGTCTTTCTATCTTCAACTTCAAACCCTTGCGGTTGTTTTATATACACTTCTTCTTCAATAACACCATTTAAGAAAGTTGTTTTCACATCCATCTGGTATAACTTCCACTTCATTTTGGCTGCAAGAGCTATGATGGTTCTGATAGAAGTGTATCTAGCTACATGAACAAATGTTTCTTCATAAGCAATACCTTCCTTTTGAGAAAATCCATGAGCCACAAATCTTGCCGTATGTTTTTCAATGCTTCCGTCTGTTGCATGTTTTATTTTGTATATCCACTTAGAAGATACCACATCTTTGTTCTTTGGTCTGAGAACTACTTCCCATACATAATTCTTCATAATGGAATGATATTCTTTTGTCATGGCATCCATCCATTCTTTCTTCCGAATAACTTCTTCAAAGCAAGTAGGTTCCTTCTCTATGAGATCACACATCACGACCATATAGCTGGAGAATGGCTTAGGCTTCTTGCTTTGTCTCATGGTTCCTTCTCGGGAACCATACTTCTTTGCATCTTGAATAAGTTCTTTCGTCCAAGCTGGCTTTCTCTTGTGAGACATCGTCATACGGGGAGGTTCTTGAGGTTCAATCATATAGTGATCTTCTGGAATCTCATCATCAGAGGTAACTATAACTTCCTTCACGGGTTCTGCAACTCTGGGAGCTACAGGTTCTTCTTCATATACTTCTTCAAGCTGACATTTCCTTGATCTTTTGAGTGTTGCATCTTCATCAAAGGTCACATCTCTGCTGATCTCCATATGACTGTAACCTGGTATGTAAATTCTGAAGGCCTTAGAGACCTCACATTATCCAACAAATATTCTCTTCTTTCCTAGAGGATCCAACTTAGTTCTCTTTTCTTTTGGAATGTGTACAAATATTGGACAACCAAATATTTTAGATGACTTACTTTCAATGTCTTTTTCGTGAACATTTCTTCGGGAGTTTTGAATCCAAGTGCACCATGGGATAATCTGTTTTATACATATACTGTTGTTCTTGCAGCTTCAACCCATAAGTGCATTGGAAGATCTTGATCGTGAATCATAGTCTTCATTGCTTCCATAATCATTCTATTCTTTATTTCTGCCACACCATTTTGTTGAGGATTATAGGGAGTGGTGAGATCCCTCTTAATCCCGGCATCTTTGCAAAAGCTTCCAAATTTATTTGAAGTGTACTCTCCTCCATTGTCTGACTTGAGTATCTTGATTTTCCTTTCGGAGAGGTTTTCTACCAAGACTTTGAATTCTTTATGTTCTTTCCTTCATACATTCTGGTTAGGGCATCAAACATATCTTTTGGAGTATTCTTAGAAGACACTTGAGGGATCAAGTGGTTTTTAATCGAATATGTAATTATTCATTTAGCCTTAATCATATCCTTCTTGTACTTCTCTTTGGCTGCATTTTCTTCGGGTTCCGGTACATTTTCTTTTATGATTTTTGCAAGGTTATTCTCTTCAAGAATGAGTCCAATTATGTACTTCCAGGCACGTAAATTTTCCACACCTTCTAGCTTGTCAACAAGTTGGGTGCTTGCAGACATCTTGACCTGGAGCTAAGAAAATGACTAGAAAATGAAATTGCTCAAAAAATCAAACTGAGCTTACCAGGAGATGCATTGGGCTGAGGCGAGTTCACTGGAGTTCACTGTTTCAGAAAATTCCGAGTTTTACCCCTTGAAACTTGACTTGCGCAATTATGAACTAGTACTGGTTTTGGTTTCCTGGTTTTCTGGTACCAGTCAAAACTAGGGTTTGACTTTTCAGGGAATCTAGCCACTGAAAAAGTTCGCTCAAGCTGCCAAAAGATGCACTAGGGCAGGGCACATTTCCCAAGGTGATTTTTGGTCAAAAATTCTTGTTCAGTAAAAAAACCTAATTTTCTTGTATGACAATAGTGACGTTTAGATACCTAGTGAAAGATGCTCTATTTAATCAAGCTCTGATACCATGTTAAGTTTTTGCTGTTGTTATTAGGTTATTTCCAAATTACATGAGCATTCACTGCAATTCCAAAACAACAATATAAGGAGGATCACTGAAAGAAACACAATCACAAGGTGCACAACATTTTATCATGGGAAACCCTCATGGGGGAGAAAATCCAACAAAAACTTCCTCTATAATAGATTGCCAATACAATGCCAAGAATAAGACCAAAACACCAAAGATAGACCAAGACTGAACATGTGCGTCTCTTCTCCTTCCTCTTGCAACTGCAACTGCCTTCAAGATATGCACACTAGATGAGTGAGTGAGTGTGTGTAAATGAGACACCAACCTCACATATAAATACAAGTGTGAGATGGCACTACGGTTGTGTCTCTTCTCTTGGTTGAGACGACTTCTCCTAGAAGTAGCTAAAACCACTCTATAATTACTAGGGGCCGACTTTACAAATATCACTATATAAATACAGTTTGACCAATCCAAAAAAGGGGATTTGATCTTATACAAGACCTGACTTGATCAATTCGCAAAAGGGGATTTTCTCTATTAAATAACTCAAATATAATTAGAATATTCTTCAAAGTTACAATATTTAAACAAGAGGGAGCTCTCTACTCCCTACAATCCTTAGCAGAATGGTGTGCAGAAAGAAAGAACCGAACAAATAAATGCCGAACTTTGAGTTTTAAAATACCACATACTTGTTTCATAACTTTCAACTGAGCGGCAGATCCAACACGACTAACAGATAAGCCGACGTTAATAGCAGGTATAATTCTGTGATATAATAGCTTTGTTTCCACACAGATCTTCCCGTTTGTAATGGAGAGGTAGGGATATAGGCCGACACGTCTCCAACTTGTGTTTCAATGATGGGTAATGTGGTCAAGCTACCCACCCCTGTCTAGTTCGATCGTTTAGCGACTCTTTCTAATAGACGGGGATGTAAATATAAAACATCCCTTGATAAAGCCTCACGCCCTGGTGGTCGACATAGAAATAATGACATTTGTCGATATGCCACCGCTTGTTTACTAAGATCATCATAGATTATCAATGCGTGCATTCCACTATCATGGAAATATTCTCCCATATCACACCCGGAATATGAAGCCATAAATTGCAGAGGAGTAGGATCCGAAGCGGTGGCGGTTACGAGAATGGAATATTCCAAAGCATCCGCTTCCGAGATAATTTGAACCAATTGTGCCGCGGTCGAGCGTTTCTGTTCGATCGCTACATAGACGCAATACAATTTATCACTATCAGCCTTTGACTTTGAGTTGATTCGCTTCTGGTTCAATATGATATCAATAGCTATAGTGGTTTTCCAAGTTTTTCGGTCCCTGATTATTAGTTCTCGTTGATCATGGCCTATATGGACAAGGCTATCCACAAATTTTAACCCCGTTTGCATAGGTTCGTGCACAAATTTACGTTCAATAATAAAAAGTAAGTACATCATATAAATACATCTTACATGCCATCATAAAAGAAATATAAGTAAGGAGTTGCTCATCATGTATCATCCAAATAATAATCATTAAGTAATCGTACGTGCCTCAAGGCTCAAAGAAAATAAACATCGACAAAATAATCAATAATGAGATAATGAGTCCAAAACATTATATCCTAACAACCATCATATATAAGCAGAACTAGAAAGAGCAAAAATCATAAAGTAAGGGTGTTACGATCCTCCCCCTCTAACAAAGGCTATGACCTCAGAGCCAAATCATCACTAAACAAATGAGGATAAAGCTTCCTCATCTTTGATTCTAATTCCTAGGTGTCATCATCTTCTGAGTAGTGCTTCCATCAAACTTTGCCCCAGTCTCTGACAATGTTTTGCAAGTGTTGTTGTTTAGTGTCAACGATCACCAAGGGTGCAGTGAGAAACTCCCTTGTCTCCTTCATATGTATAACATAAAAACCCAACACATGGCTAGGATCAAGTATATATTTATTAAGTCAACATACATGGAAAACATCATGAACTTTCACATGCGGTGGTAATGCCAATTTGTAAGCAACTACACCCATTTGCACCAAAATCTCAAAGGGTCCACAATATCTTTGGTGCCAATTTCTTCCACGTTCCCAAATGTAAATAACTCCTTTTAAGCCTAACTCTAAGGAACACTTTCTCTTTGACTTTGAAGCTTCATTTAGATCTCTTTTTATTTGCACAGTTCTTCTGCCTATCCTGTGTGGTCTTTAGATTGTGTTGTACTTGTTTCACTATGCTCTCCATTTCTTCTAGAGAGCCACTTTCTTGAGTCAACCATACTTCAAGATTGTCCCAACTAAACGAGGAGCCACACTTCTGTCCATACAAGGCCTCAAACAAAATTTTATTGATGGAGTGATGATATTCATTGTTGTTGGAAAATTCCACTAAGGGGAGATAGTCTTCCCATCTCCTCAATTGATTCATCACATATATTCTAAGCATATCTTCTAAACGTCGATTGACCCTTTTAGTCTGACCATCGGTCTCTGGATGGTAAGATGCACTGAAACTTAGCTTCGTCTGCAACTCATGAAACAAGCTCTACAAAAACTTAGAAGTGAACTTTTGAATCGTGATCAGTCACAATCACTTTCGGCACACCATGAAGCCTTACAACTTCTTGGATGAAGATGCAAACTATATCACATGCCTGATGAGTAGTCATGAACATAATGAAATGGGCTATCTTTGTAAGATGGTCGACTACCACTAATATTGAGTCATTACCCTTGGAGGTACTTGGTAATCCAGAGATGAAATCCATGGATATCTCCTCCCACTTCCATGATGGTACACTCATGGGATTCAATTTTTCGACTAGATGCTGATGCTCTACCTTTATCTACTGGTGTTCTAGGCATCAAACCAAATAAGCAAAAGTATCTAATTTTAGTCCTAGACCTAATAGTACAATTGTTTCATACTTTGATATTGATTTTGGTCTCCTAAATGTTCGGAATAGCATGCATTATGTGCTTCATGAAATACTAATCTTCTCAAATCCTTATGGTCTGGCACATAAGTTCGGTTCCTCCACATCAATACCCCACCCTCAACTAAATGGTAGTCATCATAAATCTTGACTTCCTTCTCGGTCCAATCCTTCCTTCTTAACCAAGCATGGTATACTTTGTGGTATCACTTATCCTCCTTAGATTGTATCACAATCACTCTCCTTAAGTCTGACCAAGCTTGGGCAATGTATGCCATCTCTGGCTCAAGGCATTTGCTACCAAATTCTCCTTTCCTCTTATCTGCAGTATGGCATAGTAAGAATTTATTATAAATTCTACCCAACACCACCCTTTATCGATTGATTTGGGATATGGAAGATATCACTTATGTGGTTGGGGTGAACCAGCCTATATATAACTCAATCCTGCCTATACAGGTTAGGAAAAAACCCGAAAATTGAGCATGCATGGAACTAGGGGAACTGGATCAGAAGATGGATCCATTTGCTTGCCCATGTCGATTAACACCAGGAAATGCTTTTCTTTTTATGTGGATTAGTTACAATGGATCATGTACCCTTCTCGATTTGTGGCAGCAATGAATGATAACTTGACATATTCCACCCATGTCCCGACTCTTGTTTGTTTGTATAGATAGATTCTCTACAAAGAAAAGAAAGATCTCTACAAATGCATTGTTGTTTTCCGTCCCACCCATCGTCATGAGAGAAAACCACATAAATTTGGTTGGATTAAAGCGAACCACCACCCACACACATCCTATTGTAATCAAATCAGGACTTGAGTCTAGCACCAAATCATACTGATTTTAGCATTTTTTTCTCTTATTTATTTCGGGTGGGGACTCTCATGAAGAACAATGAGTGAAGAGGAGAAGCAAAAAAAAATTACGGCTCCTTTCCTTCCTACCTATGATGTGATGAATGCAAATGAGAATCAGATCATTCATGTTTTTTCCATGGTAGGTACCTCAAAATTGGATGGTCGTAGACATGATTGGAAAGTGTAAATGTGTTGAACCTACATAGAATAGATCTAGCTAGAAAATACTACACACATTTGCAGAGAGAAATTGAGAAAGAAGAAGAAGGAGAGAAAGAATGGAATAATTCTCATTAACCATATTCCACACTCAAAGAATGAATAATTTACAATAGATATAGGCTACATGAGTAACTAATGCTCCATAGTAGTGTTCTAGAGAGATCTAGACACTCACTGACAGACACTGGAGTGAAATGCCACCTAGTCCTAGTTAACTTATCCATGCAATCATCAGTTGACCGAGACACGTGTGGAAGTGAGAGAGACACATGCAACTCTTGGTGATAAAAATGAGGTTGCCATGCATGAGTGACTTCCACTAGTCTAACTGACTCTGAACTAAAGAGGAACATCCTGTTTTGCAGGGAAATATTATTTAGAGATAATATTCTCATCTAAGGAACCGTTCTCAACATTGGACTGTAAAACTTAGGAAAATAATTATAGGTGAGTATGTAATATCTCCAACACCCCTCCTAAACACTATTAGGGTGTGCATGATGAATGGGTCCCGACAACAAAGGCCATGTTAGGTACCCCATTGTACAATGAATATAAGAATGAAACATTAAAAAAATGAGGAAAGAGAGAAAACCTCATGGGAAACCCCGCCCCCCCTCAAATTACAATGCATAAAAAAATATGAGAAGGAACAAAAGACAATCACTAAGCAACCATGTCCTTCACTCCAAGAAGACCTCACAACTGTGCAAGTTTGTGCTCTTTGAAGATTTCGTTGAAGATGTAGATGTCTGCATGGATATGATGGAGTAGATGCACCATTGAGATGCCCACACATATCTCGTTTCTCTTCTTGTAATAAAGAAGATCCAAATAAAGTTTGGATGAAACTTTGAAAACCATGCGACCGTTTTCGGAAAAATGCTGAAATTTTGTTGATTTTAAAACAATCATAACTTCACTTCCCGGACCCCGTTTCAGACGATTTGTTTTTTGAAATTGGATATTTTCCTGAGAGGAATTCAAATATCCAATTTGTTTCTGCAAAATTTTCTCATAAAATATTATAATTGAGTGTGATGTGCGCGACTCCCTTTTTGTCTCCTGAGATGCATGCATTGTGCATGCAAAAGTGTCTGCATGTGATTCCTGAGATGCATGCCATATATATTCCACATGAGACTCAGAAAACAAATCTGAAATGGAGTAGACATCATCTTCAATTAATGGAATACAAATTTGTGCAAATACTTTTGTAGAAGACTCTTCATAATAAGAGACTTGATCTTCTGATGGTTTTTCTTCTGGCTCTATCTGTTCAACCTCCTGCATGAAATCTTCACAATCTTCTTTATTCCCAAATAGAATCTCCAATCTGGTCCATAATTCATTTGAAGTTTATTCTTGTGATTTTTCATATACTTGATGGAAAAGTTCGAGAGAAATAAACATGCAAATACATCCTATGGCCATATCTTGTCTATTGAGAAAGTCGTTTTTCTCATTGGTGGAATCAGACTCTACTTCCATTGCCATAGTTATTTGGTACAAGCCTCTGCATCCGAGCAGAAGCATAATTTTTGGCTTCCACTCCAAATAGTTATGAGGCGTGAGACATATTGTCGACGAATAATCCATCTTTTCTGCGTTCTTCAATTTTCAGTACCTGCAAAAAATAATTTGGTGTAGCTTTTGCTTAGCAGTCCGTCGGCTCTGATACCATGTAAATGTGTTGAACCTACACATAATAGATCTAGTAGAAAATACTACACACATTTGCAGAGAGAAATTGAGAAAGAAGAAGAAGGATATAAATAATGGAATAATTCTCATTAACCGTATTCCACACTCAAAGAGTGAATAATTTACAATAGATATAGGCTACATGAGTAACTAATGCACCATAGTAGTGTTCTAGAGAGATATAGACACTCATGGACAGATACTAGAGTGAAATGCCACTTAGTCCTAGTTAATTTATCCATGCAATCACCAATTGACTCAGACACGTGTGGAAGTGAGAGAGACACATGCAACTCCTGGTGATAAAACCGAGGTTTCCATGCATGAGTGACTTCCACTAGTCTAACTGAGTGTAACTGACTCTAAACTGAAGAGGAACATCTTATTTTGCAGGGAAATATTCTCTAGAGAAAATATTCTCATCTAAGGAATCGTTCTCAACATTGCACTGTAAAACTTAGGAAAATAATTATAGGTGAGTGTGTAATATCTCCAACACCCCCCTTGAACACTACTAGGGTGTACATGATAAATGGGTCTCGACAACAAAGGCCATGTTAGGTACCCATTGTACAATGAATATAAGAATGAAACATTAAAAACATGAGGAAAGAGATAAAACCTCATGGGAAAGCCCCTCCTCAAATTACAATGCATGAAAAAAATATGAGAAGGAACAAAATGCACTTGCCAAGGAACCATGTCCTTCACTCCAAGAAGACCTCACAACTGTGCAAGTTTGTGCTCTTTGAATATTTTGTTGAAGATGTAGATGTCTGCATGGATTTGATGGAGTAGATGCACCATTTAGATGTCCACACATATCCAATTTCTCTTCTTGTAATGAAGAAGATCCAAATAAAGTTTGGATAAAACTTTGAAAACCGTGCAGTCGTTTCCGAAAAAAAACGCTGAAATTTTATTGATTTTAAAACAATCATAACTTCACTTCCTGGACTCCGTTTCAGACGATTGTTTTTTTGAAATTGGATATTTTCTTGAGAGGAATTCAAATATCCAATTTGTTTATGCAATTTTTTCTCATAAAATATCAGAATTGAGTCTGATGTGCATGGCTCCCTTTTTGTCTCCTAAGATGCATGCATTGTGCATGCAAAAGTGTCTGCATGTGACTCCTGAGATGCATGCCATATATCTTCCACATGAAACTCAGAAAATAAATTTGAAATGGAGTAGAAATCATCTTCAATTAATGGAATACAAATTTGTGCAAATACTTTTATAGAAGACTCTTCATAATAAGAGACTTGATCTTTTGATGGCTTCTCTTCTGGCTCTATCTGTTCAACCTCCTGCATGAAATCTTCACAATCTTCTTTATTCCCAAATAGAACCTCCAATCTGGTCCATAATTCATTTGGAGTTGATTTTTGTGATTCTTCATATACTTGATGGAAAAGTTCGAGAGAAACAGACGTGCAGATACATCCTTTGGCCATATCTTGTCTATTGACAAAGTCATTTTTCTCATCGGTGGAATCAAGCTCTACTTCCATTGCCATAGTTATTTGGTACAAGCCTCTACATTTGAGCAGAAACATAATTTTTGGCTTCTACTCCAAATAGTTATGAGGCATGAGAAGTATTGCCGACGAATAATCCATCTTTTCTGCTTTCTTCAATCTTCAGTACCTGCAAAGAATAATTTGGTGTAGCTTTTTCTTAGGAGTCCGTCGGCTCTGATACCATGTAAATGTGTTGAACCTACACATAATAGATCTAGCTAGAAAATACTACACACAATTGCATAGAGAAATTGAGAAAGAAGAAGAATGAGGGAAATAATGGAAGAATTCTCATTAACCGTATTCCACACTCAAAGAGTGAATAATTTACAATAGATATAGGCTACATGAGTAACTAATGTGCCATAGTAGTGTTCTAGAGAGATATAGACACTCACTGACAGACACTGGAGTGAAATGCCACCTAGTCCTAGTTAACTTATCCATGCAATCACCAGTTGACTAAGACACAAGTGTGGAAGTGAGAGAGACACATGCAACTCCTGGTGATAAAACCGAGATTGCCATGCATGAGTGACTTCCACTAGTCTAACTGAGTGTAACTGACTCCGAACTGAAAAGGAACATCCTATTTTGCAGGGAAATATTCTTTAGAGAGAATATTCTCATCTAAGGAATCGTTCTCAACATTGGACTGTAAAACTTAGGAAAATAATTATAGGTGAGTGTGTAATATCTCCAACAAAAAGCGTGTGTATACTTAATAAATAAATAAAAAATACCTGATCATCCAGAAGCATAACATCAAAGCAGAGCCTGGTAATCCGAAGGACGTTCAGAATTTTAACTAAGGACGAACCGATCGACTGTCTGTGGAGGCGAAGGCGTGAGAAAGAGGAGGGTGGAGCGAAGTGAGACGAAAGCTAGTTGTTTTGGCTGGCTGGTTGGTTAACAACAAATGTAATGTCTGGGTGGGGGGCATTCTTACTATCTAGAATGAAGGTCTCATTCTTTCTCCTATTGTATATATACCACTACACTAATCGTCCGTATATATCCCTATCAGTAGGCAAGTGAGGGATGGGGTGGTGGGTGTTAGCACTGAAAGTTACACTTTGAATACTAAAGTGCAAGCTCAGTACCCATCAATAGGTTTGTAAGGTAAGTTTTAGGATAAAGTGTCAAATGAATAAGCCTCAGCCCAACAATGCAAATCACATAAAATTATAGATAAGATGTATCAACAAAAGAGGTCTTGTCTAAATTGGATCAGGGTTTTAAAGAGTAATGTGGATAGAAGGAAGACTTTAGTGAGAAAAATGAAGTAAGTCTACTATTAGCATTAGGCATTACTAGTAGACCAATGAAGGAAAAGCTTTAGACACAAGATTTTTTTTAATCAAAGCTTAAACTCTGAGAACAGTTATAACAACATCACAATCAAACCTCCATTGCAATACATCTATAAAATATCAATTGAAGCATTCAATGACAATAAATTTTAGAGTAAGAGAGAAACAAGATGACATGAAAGAAACTGACTTCTATTAGACAAAAAATCATCAAGTTCGATACATAAAATCCAAAGTTGGCTCTATTACATCAGTATATCACCAAAAAGAGTCTTACATTAACCATCCGAACCTCCACAATGACTTCTAATGGCCCTCTTATAGCCTAGGATATGAATGACAATTTTACAATTCAAACTCCATCCTCTAGCATAGGATTCCCACATCACGACGCTAGGGTCACTACAACTGTTCAACAAAAATAACCGACTGCTAAAAAATAGGCCTAATGCTGGTAACTACCCTAACATCTTTAATAGGCTTGATGATGTGTCCCTTGAGCACATCTTCTTCTTGTTAGGTGTCCCTCCAGCTTTAAACTAACCTCCAAGCAACTGTCCCATACTCCTCTAACCATCTGACAATAACTGATCCTCTTGAAACCTCCAGAACAAAAGTTCCCAACATATTCTGTAGCACCAACTGTATCATCTAGTTCGCAACGCCTGACTGCATAAAATAGGTTGCAATGCCAACCGCTACGAACTTTCCTGTAGCTGCTTAATATATCTAGTAGAGCCCTAAAACACCCAAAAAACTATCTTCAAAGCTAGAGATACTGTAAAAAACTCATCATAGGCATCATACTTCACCAAAATCTCAAAAATGCAAGAAATAAGCACTGTCCAAAACTAAAACTCTTTAAGACATTTCATCTCTTCACTTTCTGAGTCTGGAACTCCTTCTTGTGGCAACTTGGGCCAACACATCCAAATTCCTCTTGGCCAACTCCTCCCTAAAAGGCTGCAACTCCATCTTTAACCCCCTGATCTGACTTTGGTAGGTTATATTATGTCTTTATAGGTTCTTAAGTTGCCCATGGAGAGGTCTAAATATATTAGCAATGAACTTGGCTTTTACAAGAGTCTCACGACACATATCCATGAGATCACTTAACTTCTTCCTTTCAACTAACTCTTCCCTTTTCAATTTAGCAATTTCATGTTTGGCCTCTTTACGTTGTATGATCAACCTTTTAAAGGTAGTGTTCTCTGGAGGAGTAGTTATGTCTATAACCTCAATGTACTCCTCAATAGGTACAATTTTACCTTTACCTTTTCTCTTGATTGGAGCTTCCATTGTGTCTTCTTTCACAATATTTTCCTGCTTTGCTGACGATATAGTGAAGGGTCTCCTAACCTTAGCTTTATCTGCAATAGATGGTGAAGGGAAAAATAACCTCCTTCCTTTTGAGCCTGTGGCTCTTGTTGATGGAGTCTCTACTGACTTTGGAGCTAGTTTGGGTGAAACCTCCCTTTGTGGAGAGTAATAAGATCCTCCTTCTCCTTCCTGTTCATTAGTTGTTTCGTCCTTTTTAACAGTACCTTTGCTCTTCCTCTTCTTGCTTGTCTCTGTGTGTACATTACTATCATCCTGAAGAGGGATTTGTACCTTGGATTGTGGAGTAGGAGCAACATTCAATTGAAAGTGTGAAGAAGCAATGAAATGCTCCCAGTCAATGTTTTTCTTTTTTAAATCCTCCATCACAAGAATTTTAATCAACCCTGAATGAAAAACACTTGTATCAACAACTTTAGACTTAGCATGGACTCTGTCAGCCATTTTTCCAATACTCCTAAACAAATAGAAAGGAAGATTCATAAGGTCTTTGCCTGTGAAGTGCAACAAAAGTCTGATGTGGTACTGATAAATCATGTTGAATCTCCCTTCATAGGTAAAGTATCTTTGGATTACCCTTAACATCTTATCAAAACCTTCAATCATGTGGCTCCTGGCTCCCGGGCACTCCTTTTGATAAATTGTCTCCTTGATATTCTGGTTTGAGGAATACTTTGGAGAAGGCTGCATTTAGGTTCATGGATTTAAGCCACCTTTCACTAATATTAGGTATTTCAGTAGCTACTGCTATGGTCACTTCAGATACCTCAAGTTCTAGTGTCCCAACCTTGGTTTTGGTTCCATCAAAGTTCAAGGCAAATTCCCTAGCCACCTCAGGGTGCCCCCTGTGCATTTTCTGACAAAAACTAAAACAACTCACTCTTTGGAAGACTTCCCTGATCAGGGGTTTAACAACAAACAACTACATGTCATAGGGCTCAGTCCTCACAATGCCCCCTCCCTTGTGAGCCTTCTTTTGTTGTGGAGTATCCATTGATGTCATATGAAGAAAATCTTACCACAAATTTTAATGATGCAAGAGGAAAAACATGAAAAACAGAGGACTAGGGTTTTGATGGATGATCTTTCTCAAAGGGATGGTTCTGTATAAGGCTTTATGTGTTTATCAACCTATTTGACCTCCAGGCATAAGACAAGGTAGCTTACAATCAGGGAGATGAAGGAAGACTACACAAAATCGTGAAGATATAAAGAAACAACTTGTCGTAAGACAAGTCTTGTTCACCACCTCACTATCCTCTTGCAAAACTCACAATGACTTCACAAGCAAACAAATTTTAATCTCATACCAAATAGAATTGAATTTGAAACTGAGAATCTGATGAAAATGGGTTGTGTAAAAGGTTCTGGGACATGGGATTCGTAGCGCCAAGATTGCTGCATAGAGTTTGCAATGCCAGAACAGGGGGTTCACAATGCTTGGGAAAGTAAGCGAAACAACTGAATATGAGATGGGAAAGGTGGCCTGAAACAAAGACTTCTTAAGACTTAAATGAACAAGGTTCAGATCTCATGCAATTGGGCTGGGAATGTGTCAACTAGGTAAGTGGTATAGTTTGCAATGCGTATCACCAGTCTGCAGTGCCCAAAAGAAAAAACAACAAACAAATCCTAATTTCTTGTCCTTCAAAAGAGCTGAAAAAACTCATGAATTATCAGGTGGCTTTGACTTGAAGACTGATATCCTTGAGTGTGAATAATTTTGTTTGCAGGTAGCCTAACCCCCAACTCGCTTTCTCCAGTCAATTCGCAGCAATTTTCGTAGCGCCCGTATGAAAACACCAGATTTGCAGCGCCGAGCCAAAAATGATTTGAAACTTGGAGAAAACAATTACAAGTTTTTATGACGAAATCCCATGCTATATTTTAAAATATAAGTGCTGAAAGCAAAGAGATCTTCATTGACAAGACTATTGAGCGCAATGATGGTAATGAAAGCATGATGGACTTTGGATGCGTTGCGAACTCTCTAGTGAGTTGGCAACGTACAAATCAAACTTGATTTGACATCCTAACAGGTAAGGTGACAAAATGGAGGGGTCTAAGTACATCATGGAGGAGGTGACATGTCAGGGTGGTAGTGGAGAAATGAAATATGCAACAGATGAAGGTTTGTCCAACTTATCAGGATGATCAAGATATAACCCAAGGAGTATAGACTAAAGCCAACACTAATCTTTAGTTTATTTGTGTCAAAAAATGAAAAATGACTATAGGAAAAAGACAAAGCCAAAAATTTAAACAACACTTATGACTCAAAATAAAAAACCTAAAGACTTTTTGACCCAAGCAATTCTATGTGATAATAGTGGGTACCTTGACCGAACAGTAATAAAGAGAAACATAAGTAGGTTGGCCGTCAAAGAAAAGAATGGATAGCGGGGTGAGCTGGTCATCTAGAATATCTCTCATTAGCTGGTTCCGATCTCGATCTCTCAACTAACCGTATACCCTGCCTGATTGATGAATCCCTTTCTCGCCCGACTTAATTCATAGGTGGGAGTCGTAACGATCCCACCCTTCTTCCCGTCGTTCTAAGTTGTTAACGGGATGGTACCGAGAAGGGAATGAAGGAATGCTAAATTGTTACTTCCCTACTGTCTGTTTTTAAAGGGTGTGAAGGATGTAGGATGACGCTCATTATGAGTTACCTTATTGTTACAATCCCTCCTTATTGTTATTAGGTTAGGACCAAATGTTGGAGTCTTTTGAATATAATTCTTCCATATCTATATCCCTTTCTTATCTTATCGGAGCAATTCCTTTTCTATCAGTTAGTAGGAACAAATAGAGGAAGGTGGGGGTGACCTACATTCCTTCTTATGCATTCATAGAAATAAGGCTATTTTGGTTAGCCGGGGTGAGGAACGAGGAGGGGTGGGGAACAAATTTTATGGCATTGACATACGAAATATCATCTGCAATGGCATCATCATTTGTATTTGCATTTTGCTTGGCATTGGCCCCCACATCTGTTTTGGGGTATGCTAAAGGGTCAATTTGTTGGGGAGGTTGGACATGATAGGAAGAGATCATCCGAAAATGGCATCATCATTTGTATTTGCATTTTCCTTAGAATTCCCCCCCTCATCTGTTTTGGGGTATGCTTACTTTGGAGTTGGCATCAACATGAGGGCTATGCTTCTGTATCGGCTTTATCCTTAGCAATTATGTTGGCGCCGACATGTGATTATTCATTCTGTGATAACGTTATTAATGTCGATCCAATCTACATCCAATTTTGGTTGATACTAGTGTAACCTGGGATGAGATGGGATATGCCGCTAGTGTAAATTGGGATGAGACGAGATATGTGGGTGGGGTCCATATTTTGATCATGGGATATATGGGTGGGATCCGTATTTTGATCTATCTCTATTCAATTCATCTTGGCTGTCAAATATTGTATTGTCTTGGTATCAATGTTTCCGTAATGAAGTGTTAGGTGTGGGGGAGCATGCTGATTGTGGGGATGGTAATGTAATATTTGGTTGGTGGAACGTCCATGGGGATATATTTCTTTGTGCATTGGGGGGACTAGGCTAACCAATAGTAGTAGTTCACTGGGAGGTTGATTAAAATCAATATCTATTTGAGATGCTTATTCAATCCCGTGGGTAGTGACATTATTATGTTCTGTTTCACCTAACAAGAGATGCTAATAGATGACACATTTTCTATTCTAAGAGAAATTGATAGGTAATATGATCAACTAGTTACAACAATTACTTCTTCACCAATACTCCAATAGCTAATACAAAGAGAAAGATAATACAAGGTTGACTTCCCACGTGAACGTGGACCTTGACATGATCTAGGCAGAGGAATAAAATATAAGAGGGGGTATGGGGCATATATATTTGGATTAATAAATGTTGTTTGTATGCATTGGTTGCCCCGAATAATGGTTAGTCCGAATGATGACAGTTTTTATACGGGCAATGCAAGGTGCTTCACCCTAATTGGATTAGGCCAAATATCCTATCAATCTAATTGGATCCCATCCATCTAATTGGAAAATTGGGCCATACTCGGAAGGATTAGACAAGAAGTTCGTTGTATATATGCTGTTGCTTTACGTGAGTGGTAATGAAACACCCACCCTGTAATGTGCTTCTGCATACTAACAATGCCTATATTATATGTGTACGGATGATTTCGCTTACCACTCTATCCATGCCAGGTCCCCTCTTTCCTCTATCACCACCAGTTCCCTTCCGATATTCTAACACACTTTCTTCAGTTAGTGCGGTAAAGAGGGGATACTCTGGAAAGGGAGGGCATATATCAACTATGCAAAAACTACTACTAACCCCTACTATATCTCTAGCTCGTAAACAAACATAGGAGGAGTGATCAAGGAATATCATCCAATGCAGTAGGGTCGACTGTTGGGCCTAGAGTGGGATGAACTTGAGAACCAATGCTCCTAGGATCGGTATGGGGCATTGGGTTATAGGGGAACCACCAATTCCAAAGGCCGGGAGGCTGGATGAACTGAGGAGAGGCTTATATATATATATGAGTGCAGACTGATCATGCAATAGTAATAGGGGATTATGGCCAGACTGAGCATGCAATAGTAATGTAATAGGGGCTTATGGCGAGAGCAATAGGGCTAGCTGAATTCCACCTTATGATAGGACCATAATAAGATAAACCCGCTCCTCACCTTCCTATTGTTAATTGAGTGGATCCGCTCATCATCATAATAGTAATGCTAAATGATAGAACATCGTAATGTGTGTTGTCTATCCTTGTAATAAGGCCGATAGGATCGAATAACCAATCCTCGTAATAGGGCTGATAATAACATGTAGCGTAGGGGTCGCAATGAGAGATCAGGCTATGTCTCTCTCTGTATAGGGGTGAAAAGGTACAACCATGATGGATAAGGGTGCAAAGGTACATCCATAAGCTTCTTTCTTAGTAAGCTTGGTCCCTGATTCCTCTATTGTAAGGGACTCCAATTACTGAATACAAGCTCCCGGCTAGGGATACCATTCCCCTTGCCATATGCACATAATAAATATATATGTGAGATGCACATTAAACATATATCACAAACAAATATCAGAAAGGCTTCAACGCCTCACACAGTAAGGTATCTACTCGCGATCATTATTCAATATCAATCAACAAAATAGATAGATATTTGATCCCGTTCGTTCACACATTGTACTCTTTTTTATACAATCGACAACCCATCCTAGACTCCTTTGCAAATGGAAATGATTTTTTGCTTCACGCTATTTCCTCATGCCCACTTTCAAGCTGAAACATAGCGATATGCAGATGTGCTGGTCGGATGGGCATATGAGTGAGTGTACTGACTGTAGGGGCTGATGCAGAATGGACGCTCGGAGGCCAAGCTGGTTAGAGGAGGAGATAGGACCATGACTTGACTTGCACAAGACACATTCCCACCCACATGAATCACCAAGTTCTTTACTTTTGGGTGAGTCGAAGGGGGATTACACACACACACACACACACACACACACACACATGTATTTCCATTCCAATACTCAATAGTTGATAGAGATTTTCCATAGTTGCATGGAAGTGATTATATCTCTATTTGGGATGGACATATTTAAAGGAAAAAGATCATATAAAAGGCGTGACATAGACCCTTCAGACATAATTGATCACATAGGAAAATGATCTAGGTCACTAGGCATCGACGAGCTAGTTGTCTTTATTAGATAATGACTTTTCCACACTATGTATGCTTCTTGGGAAGCTACGCGATTCAGGTGTTGATGAATGAAGCTATGTGAGACATTCTCCAGCTTACAAACCTGTGAGGTGTGAATCATTGCAACTATGTGAATCCTTTCTCTAAGCTTACAAACCTGAGAGAAATCCCCTAAGAAGGGTACGTGGTTCCTGCTTGAGACAAAGCTAGGAACGTAGAGATGACCTCCTCCATTTAGAGAGTGAGAAGAAATCCAGATGATTATCCAGTGGGAAAGGAGATCTGATGAATTAGATGTGCCTGTGGTTGAGCACAAGGTAAACGTGTGAAATCCCAAAGTGCTGGGTGCATCGTCATGTGAACATAAATGAAGATGATGTGTTAACCTCCTCTGAGCAACAGAGTTGGCGAGAAAACTCCAGATGATTCTCCTGTGTGAGGCAGTGGGAAAGAAGATTTGTAGACTGGATGTGCCTGTGGATGAGCACAGGTGAATGTGTGTAGATCTAGTTCTTCTGTGTAATGCAGTGAGTCAGAGCTATGACATCCCTATGGATGTGCCCCTAGTGGATGAGCAATATTGGGTGTATCATATCCTTTGCTATATGTTGTTCAAGAGTTAGACCTGCCTGTAACCCTAATTGTTATGTAAAGGGTATAGGTCGGCCCCACCTTAATGTGATTAATAATAAATGTAAAAGATAATTAATATTGTTAATAATAATAATAATAATAATAATAATAATAAATTATAAAGTGACTTAGAGAGGTCGGTCCTGTTGAGCCAATAAACGCCTTTGTTGATTTGACAAAGTCTAATATAAGTAAGGGATGATTCCCCATTGTGGAATCATATATTACTTGTGAGTTTGGAAATTTCAGCAACTACACTTCTTTGGCAAAAGGTGCACACCTCTCTTGGGTGCTAGAGTTCTAGGGTTTAAGCACCCTCTTGTGTGCTAGGTCTTTCTTGGAGGTGAAGGTCTTTCTCTTGAAGAATATAGCAAAGGATTTGGCTGGGTTTTCTTCCCTTGTTGAGAAGGGTTTCCCAGGATACTTCTTGTGTTCTTGTGCATGGTGTTTCTTCTTATGATCTTGGTTGTTGCAACATTATTGTCTATGGTTAAGTTGAATGATAAAAATGGAATGAACTTCATGCTTAACCTAGCTTATTGAGAAATCAACATCGGGTACTCGGGACTGATGTGCTTATGTATTGATAATAGCTTCCAATAGCTCTGGAAGCACTGAAGGCCATGATTCATGATTAAGACTTACCGATGCATCTGTGGGAAGAAGAAACCAAGACCGATGTATATGTGCAGAACATAAGTCCCCACCGTGTACTTGGGAACAAGACACCAGAAGAAATGTTTACAGGTGAAAAGCGAGAGGTCAACCACCTGAGGATATTTGGATGTCCAATATACATGAATGTCCCCAAGGACAAGATATTGAAGTTGGACCCTTTAGGAAAGAAGGGTATATTTTTTTGGATATAGTGAGACATCAAAGGCATACAAAGTCTACATCCCTGGTCACCGAAAGATTGAGACTAGCAGAGATGTCACCCTCGATGAGGATGCACATTTCAGTAGATCGAGACATAATCATTTAGATGAGGTCCATGATGAGGAACCTGAAGTTCCTAGAGTTTCATATACAGATGCAGGCGATGATGTTGTACTAGAAGACCATGATATAGAAGAACCACAAAGACCTACAGATTCATCCCGAGATATGAATACTAAGAAGAGAAGACCAACTTGGGCTCAAGAAATTATTCAGGATGAAGAGAAGTATGGTGTTCCAGATGGATCCTTCAGATTCAGAGAAAGCAAGAGACCATGACCATACTCTAGTTATTTTGCATTGCTAAGTGACATTATCGATGCTAATCCTACCAATTATAAAGAGGCTATAGAGAAGAAAGAATTGAAGGATGCCATGATTGAAGAGGCTAGAGAGAAGAAAGAATTGAAGGATGCCATGATTGAAGAGTACCTATCAATTGTAAAGAATGATGTTTGGGATGTAGTTCTGAGACCGAAAGAGAAGACAGTGGTAAGTTCCAAGTGGATTTACAAGACAAAGCATTTAATAGATGGCGGTGTCGAGAAGTACACGACAAGGTTCATGGCATGTGGTTTCTCCCAGAAAGAAGGAATATATTATGAGGAGACATTTGATCCTGTTGCGAGATACATTTCGATTAGAGATATACTTGCGATAAATGTAGTATTGATGTGGAAGGTACACTAGATGGACGTGAAGACAAATTTTCTAAACGGTGTAATAGAAGAGGAAGTGTATGTGGAGCAACCAAAAGGTTTCGAGAAACATGATAGTAAGACACATGTGTGCAGATTGAAGAAAGCCTTGTATGGATTAAAGCAAGCAACTAGGGCATGGCATGGTAGAATTGACAATTTCCTGATGAGCTTGGGATTTACCAAGAGTAAAATAGATTCCAAACTTTACTACAAGGTCGTATATGGTGGACCAGTGATATCACTGTTGTATGTGGATGAATTGTTTGTAACAGGAGACGAGAAGCTCATCACTGAAAGTAAGAGGAAGCTTGCTACATAATTCGAGATGAAAGACATGGGTATGATGCATTACTTCTTAGGTCTAGAGGTATGGCAGAGACCGAGTGAGATTTTCCTTAACCAATGAAAATATACTGTAGATATTCTTAAGAGATTCAAAATGATGGATTGTAAATCCATGCCTACACCGATGGTGACAAATATGAAGTTATTGAGTGATACATCTTCAGAGACAGTGGATGCTACCATGTATTGACAAATTATTGGTTCATTGATGTACTTAACGAACACGAGGCGATATATATGTTTTGCAGTGAACACATTGATTCAATATATGGTTGAGCTGAGAGGTGTTCACTTTATTGCAACAAAACATGTGATGAGGTACCTGAAAGTTACAATTGATTATGGAATCAGATATGGGTTGGATGGTGAGATAATCTTGCAAGGCTTTACTGATTTGGATTGGGCCGGTAGTGTTACTGACCGGAAGAGTACATTTGGATGTTGCTTCAGTTTGGGATCAACTATGATCTCATCGTTTAGTAGGAAGAAGACTAGTGTGACACTTAGTATGACTGAGGCAGAGTATATAGAAGCATGTGCAATTAGCAGCGAAGTAGTGTGGCTTCAAAAGATGCTTACATGATTGTTTGATCTTTAGTTAGAGGCGAATTGTATCTGGTGTGACAACCAGAGTTGTGTGAAGTTGTGAGAGAACCCAATGTTTCATGACAAGTCCAAGCATATCGAGATCAAGTACCATTATATCAGAGATATGGTGCAAAAGGGAGTAGTGAAGATCTAGTATGTCACTACAGATGAGAAGATAACAGACGTGTTGACCAAGCCTTTGTTGAGAGTGAAGTTTGTGTACTTCAGAGATAAGCTTGGTGTGGTCCAGAAGGACTTCCCTAGTAAGAGGGAGTGATGAGTTACAAATGCGATTCTAGGGAAGCATCATCAACATGTGGCAGCAAGTAGTCATTCACGTGCACGTTAGTCACTATGGCACCAGTTAACTTGGCCTCGCACAAGGTCAATAGATGCCGAGCCTTCGGTGTTGAAAATTTTCCCAGCTTTTCAAGCTGGAGGGCCAACTTGTATGGTTGGAGGGGTTTCCTAGCCTTGGGATAGATGGGTAGTGTTTGCACACTACATCACGTAATCTTTGTGATTAGATGCTTGGTCACGATGGATCGATTGCTTGGTGTGCCAACTAGAGGTTACTAGTTCTGTATGAATTAGATGTCAGATTCCGTGTGAGCTGACGAGTTACTAGTTCTGTATAAGCTAGATGCCGGATTCTGTGTGAGCTGGTGAGTTACTAGTTCTATATGAACAAGATGTCAGATTCTGTGTGAGCTGACGAGTTACTAGTTCTGTATGAAATAGATGTCGGATTCTGTGTGAGATGGAAAGTTAAAGCCCCGTGATGACATATACCCCGGAAGGATGATGAGACCCTAGATGCATGATGTGGCTACAAAAATTCTTCAATATAGATTCGTGGAAAGTCAACAAGTCAACGGTTAAGTGTATAGAAGTGCAGAAGCAGCCGTGATGATCGTGCCAGAAGAATACTTTCCTTGCTAAGAGGGAGTGTTGAAGTTTGAGTAGCTTCAAAAGATATTCTTATTGTATTTAATTGTATTAGACCAAGTCAAAACCCTAAAAGAATAATATTATATTGTAATTGTAAAGTCAACCCTATTGTGCCTTAGTAAAAGTAAAATGCAAATTATAAAGTGACATTTGTACAAGTCGGCCCTGATCTAATTTTATGGTGGCTCAAGTTGTATTTATAAGAGGTTAGGTGCCTCATTTTCACAATACACACACCACAAGTTCTCTCTCTCAAGGAAAAGTGCACATGTTTGAGGAGGAGACACATCTACAGAGTAAGGGTGTTTTGGTGAAGGGTTTTGGTTATCTGTTGGAGTCCTATCTTGGTCTAGTGGTGAGCTACTCTATTCAAATTAGGGTTTCTGGTCTATCTTATGGTTATCTTCTATTTTGTGAGATCTCTCTTGGAGAGAGACATTGTACTTGTTGATGAATCTATATTGAAAAAGATTTGCTGGGTTTTCTCCTCCAAGAGGGTTTCCAAGGATAAATTTTGTGTAGACTATGGATGTCTTTCTTTGTGATCTTGATGTATGCAATTATTGTACTAATTGTTAAAAGTTAAAGAACACTGAATACACTTAACTACTTAATCAAAATTTTAACACTTTTCATTCTTAGACTTTTTTCGCTTGTCCTTTCAATTTTTATGTTGTGCACTCCTTAGCCCGTCTTTTCAATTTTACATTGTGCACAATTTTTATTTTAACTCTTTTTAGTTTGTCTTTTCAATTTTTAGGATATACACTTTTTATTTCTTTGTCAATGCCTTGCATTTTCAAACTTGAACTTTTGATATCATTGTCTCATTTAAAATTGTGCCCTACTATGTGTGGATTTTTGGGGCTTTTGATAGGGGTAATGTGATTGACTATTATTTGTGGGTTGTAAGTGTGTGATAGGCTTAAGTGCGAGTGTCATGTTCATGCATGTTACAAATTATGTTGCACAAGTTTCAAGAATGTGGGACAAAGGAATATGGGTATGGTTGTCTGGAACAATTTAAAGTTTTTGGTAAATTTCCAGGAAACTATTGAATGTGCATAGTGAAAATATATATGAAAAAATTACAAAAACATACAAAATTAAAAAATATGGAAAAATAAAGAAAGACGAAAATGTATAAAAAATTAACTTAATTATGATACACACTTTAATTGGAAAGAAATAAAGTCAAATCCATTGACAAATGCTTCAAGTTCAATGATGAGGACTTGCGGTAAGTACCATGAATAGGGTAGTGTTCACACTTGAATCCGTTAGGACCAAAACAACAACCTCATGAGGATATGAATCCTCCTACTTTTTAAAACATGTGATACTCCTCTTTGACTAAAATATATATATTGAATATCTTGGATTAGGAGAGTGCTAGGCAACAAAACTTAGATCTTTATTCCTTAAGATTATGAAATAAAATGGTTCTTCAATAATCTAATCTGATCTTTGTGAGCATCAATAAGTCTTTTTACAATAAGGAAAGATTTAAGAAGGGATTCAACATCAGAATTTCATTGTAATCAACATAACATACACAACCTTCTTAATAACATACAAATACATCCATATCTTCTTCACAAGAAATAAGAGAGAATGATTTGATCATCTCAAAGAATTTTAACAACGTACTGCTATTAGTAAGAAATATAATTTGATAGGTCAACCTCAAATATATCATACTTAAAACTCAAAGTTACAAGATACAATTAAGATCAACCTCGAAACAATTCGTTGTGGAGTTTATTTATGAAAAATGTTCTTCATTACAAAAGATTTAACAACCATGTATGTGGCTGCAAATACTCCATGATTATACAAGAAAAGTCTTTTAAAGAATGCAAGAAGAACACTCAAGATCTCAACCTTGTGCCCAACTCATAAATTCAAGCATAAAGCTATGAGAAATGGTGTAGAAGAAGAGAAATAGTGGATAAGATGAAGATCTGTCTTCATTGATCAGAAGCTTGGATGTACATTGATGGCTGTGCCTTCTTCTTCTTCTTCTGATCTTCTTCTCTGCCCCTCTGACAATTATGATTCTTGGAACTTTTTATGAAGCCTCTCTTCTCTTTTTAATATGAGATTTTCTAACTGCTTGAGTAGTTAGGGTTTCTTCTCTCTTGAATTTTCTGTACACGTTTCTTCTTGAAACATTCCCTTTAATTCATGCCTCATTAAGTCTTCATTAATGAACTCACATCATTAATATATGCATATTGAAAATGGGTTATGTTATCCCCATTTTGTTGATAACTAAGGAGATGATCTCTTGAGGCCCTCAGGTTGCAGCTATGGAGTGCCGAGAGACTACATGACCAACAATATGCTTTGCATAGATGAAAAACCCACTCACTACCATAGATGGTCACATGTTTACAAATGGCATCGTCCACACCAATTAGCTTCCGGAAGGCAGTGGGCCTTGCTCCATGAGGTACACTTCAGTATTACAGTGAGCATCATTTCAATACCTAAGACATTTGATTATGTTGTATCTTAGGTTGCTCTAGATTTCATGATATGTTCTTGGAAATTATACCTTTTTCCCTGCTTCACCTTCGTGGTTGACATTCTGCCCTAGTAAGTGGTCTTCTTTGGGAATTGGTTTGCTGCTGGGAAATCCCTTAATGAGCCATCGTACCATTCCCGACCATACTTACCATTTTCCATCATTATTCCCCTCCATTTCCTTATCTCTTGGGATTTTCGGGTGTATTGACCCAAGAAGGGGTTGTCCCTCATTCTATGAGAAGAAGGGGCTAAAGGCCCAGAGGGGTTGGTGTTGGTGTTATAGCAAGATTTTCCTCACCCTATGCAAATTTTCTCAGAAGGCCTTTTCCATTTCCCTATACAGACTTGAAGTCCCTTTTTGGAGTTCCCAGAGCTAAAAATGATATTTTTCCACATATACATGCCCTAACAACTATACAACATGCCTATATGTAGGTTGCACCATTTCAACCCACGTACATCGAATTTTGTGCCCAAAATTAAAAAAACGATGTCGGGTTTCCATGTCACGTCACGAGATCCATGATCCTTGACCTTCCATATACTGGAAACGTTCCGACTCAACCCTTAAGTTCCATTTGAAGGCTATAAATGGGCCATATCCAAGTTGTGGAAAAGAGGAGAAGAATTCAACTTTGAGAGCAAAGTTACTCTGGAAAAATTATTCACTTCATATTGAGTCTGCATCCCTTTATCCTTTTAAGTATGAACACATTGTTCATCCCCCAAGCTCTTCCCTAATTGATTGAGAACCACATTGTCTCTCTTGTATGAGTTTGCCTTTGGTGGAGGCCCAACTGGAAGGGATTTAGTTTCTTGGTTTTGAACCGTGCCGACACAGAAGTTTATGATTCATACACTTCTGTTGATTACATTTTAATAGAAATATTCTTTTCTCATCCAATTAATGTCTTGCAAATATTTGAATTGTTATTCCATAGACACATTTGTTATGAATATTGATGGATTATGCTATTGAATGTGCTAACTTTATATATTATCACCATATGCTTTCGTTTCTTGGTTTTTGAGGACAAGTTGCAAGTGTATTTCTTTGAGTCAAGTGCTCAATGATGGACTTCATCGAACGTCTGAACGAGGTAGACTCTTTATCTTGTCTTGTTAAAATATTTTCTTATATATCATACTTCAGATTAGAGTTGATTTCTGTAGTCATTTCCGTCTGTTTTGGTTTATCCCATGCCATAGACAGATTTTCCTCATAACAAAATTGGCAACCATACCGGGGATAAAATCTTCTTTTCGAGGTTTGGAGTGTTTTTCTCTTTTGATTGCTCTCGTTTATATTGAGTTTCTTGTTGTCTGATTGCTTGACAACCTCTGTTCATTTTAAGTCTGATTTTCTTAGCCTTATCCTTAACTTGACAGTGTTTTAATAAATATACTTGAGTTTTTACCTGACAGTCGCGTACATACGCGTGCTATCCTTCTGCAAGAGGCATATATACACTGTTTTCTCCTGAATAATCGTGTACATCATTCTTGTGTGCTTGGTTGCTTATTTTGATGCTCGCTGTGTAAGTTTTGATAGTTTTTGAGTCTTCTTAGGTCTCTGTTATGAATGTTAAATGCCTACAAAGTGATATGAGACCTTTCTTTGGTTGAATTTTCGGGTGGTGCCTTTCTCATCATCCTGTTGAGGGGTCCTAAATCCCTTTAAATCAACAAGATGAGCCAAAACCGCCATAAATCCCAATTAGACTCTGCAACATTTGGTGGTGGAATGATTCTCTATATCTTTCAATCTAGCCAATTTATCAATGGGCTTTACATGGTGATGGACATGATATCTTCCTATGAAAGTTCCTTCTTCGGTTTGAACGCTCTCTTTTTGTCTTTTCTTTTAATATAAGATGAGTGTGATAAAATGATGTGTGCTGGTCTAATCCAAATGGTGGAAGGGAGTCTTAACTACTGAAGAAGGCCGAGATTGGGATAACCCTTGTGCTCGAGCATGTAGACAACAATATTCACACCTATTAAAAGCCTAGTACTAATACATCAACTTGTTGGTATTTCAATTATTGACCAAGATACAATTATCGTAAGAGAATACACATGTAATAAGATGATGGAAAGAAAAATAGTTTCCTTAGCTCTAACATTAATCACACATTAACACAACGATTTTTTTCCCATAACTAAGAACAAGAAATGAAAAAATATTGAAACAAATAACTTATCAATAGATTCAAAAATTTTACTTGTTACAACATCAATTACTGAAATAAAGTTGGAAGTAATTCCTCCTCAATCCAATCATATAACGCCTTTGATAAAAACAATATTTTGTCTTCGGTCCTAAACAATACTTCTCAATTAAGGTAGTTCAAAAATAGTTCTTTACAATTCAAAAAATGAGGGTCTTTCCAAAACCATCGACCTTTGCTAAAAGGTCAATCCTCTTATTTATAATGAATCATTAACTAAAAGTAGTTACTACAAGTGCAAGTTAAGTAAAACAAAATATCACCACGTGGTGCTTTAATCTCTCTGTTCTCTGAGAATCATCTAATGGTTTTACTGAAGTGGATGAATCTTCTCATATTCCTACCATTTGATGAACAGTTCCTCGCATGTGTTGGCATACGGGAAACTGTGCTGGTCCATCAGGGCTGAAAGAATTTCTTTCATTTCTACTGCCTGTTCTCTATACTTGATTATTTTAATTCTCAACTGTTGCAGAACTGCTCGAGCCTTAATCAAATACTCCATGAATTGCTGTACTTGACCTGGCGCCATACACACCACCTTTTCCATCTCTGCTATCCATGCCGAGTCTTGTTCTGCATGTCACTTGACTGTGTCATGCAGGTCGACAAAGTCTTCGAGTGAGCTGAATTCTGGGAGGTTGATGCCTTTCATCTCCCAATTAATCTTTTCCTATCCCTTTTCACACTCGACCCACTTCTTTTGAATCTCCCGTTGAGGTTCCTTGGCCATTTTTACCCAGTATTCGGCTGCTTTCCTGATCCGATCGATGCTGCTATCCCTTAGCACCCAAATATCATGCTCTTCGGCTTCTCAACCCTTTTTTACTGTGCTGATGTAATCGATCCTTTCTACTGCTTGATGAGATTTTTCATACCACCTCTCCACGTCCTTACAGGTCACTAGTTCCAAAAGGGTATCCTCTTGGAAATTGTCTATGCCTGCGGTGAAGAGGTGTTGTTCACTTGTGAATTTTGTATAAGTGTCCTGGAACTCACTCCTCAGGAACACCGTGGCCTACGTTGAGTCTAGATAGTTTTTTGGGAGAAAAAGTCTGACACACCCGCCATTCTCGTCGTTGATGAGGCACTTTTGAGCGTCTGTGTGATCAATCAACCAACTCAAAACCTCAATGCATGGGAAAATTAGAGTTCGACAAGCTACCATGTGAAAACATGACCGTCGAATGTTCATGAATACTTGATCATCGAGCGCCCTTACATTGGGGTCGCTGTGTGGGATATACTCTGGGTAATCCTCTCGATTGATTCTGTTGAATAGGTCTCTCCACCGTGGGAGAATTATTTTGGATCCAGTGGTTTCTTCTGTATCACCAAAGACTGGAGGCTTAATGAATGCTTTCTTCTTTGAGGTTCTAATGACTGACTCTGCTATGGGAGCGTATTCCAATTGCTTCGCAGTACGAGGCGAAGAACCCTCACCAATTTCCACCTCCTTTAGCTTGGGTGCTCTTGGAGAGCGTATGGTCATTGGCTTCCTTGGAGGCATTTTCCCTGCAGCTAGAACATAGTTAGAGACTGTATAAAACATCAACTGCAAATATATGACAAATTACGACCGCCGAATTGACAAAATTTAACACATACTTCTGTTGCTTGTTTAACTTGGTTTTAATAATATGAGAATCAACACAGTCCTGAGATGCTTTCTTTGCTTCTTCGGATGCTCTGGAAATTGAACTTGTGCACATAATGGGAGTTTTCAGAGCCGTTTTAGTGATTTAAACAGAGATGAACTTACCATTTCGCATCAACCATTCAATTCGAGATATGAGTGCGGTTCTACAATATCTTCTGCCAGATCCTTATTACATTTAAAATTAAATTCAATCGTAGGTCGACAGCGCAGGTGCGGGCTATAACATGGCCTATCGGTGATTTCAAATTCCCATCGTTCAATCGGCACATAGAGTAGCAATGTATGCAGGGTGAAGCATTAACT
>ML777520.1:238869-253474 GCA_009831015.1 Picea engelmannii
TGTTGATAATTCCTCAGGTGGGGAGAGTTGCAATGTATAATATTCTTTACTTGCCTGACGATAATTTCAGAGTTCTGAAAACATTTTAGTTCTTTAACGTTTAAGTCTATGGATTTCTTTATTCCTTGCACCAAAGCTTCATAATCGACAGTATTATTAGTGCATTCAAATTCTAGTCTGAAGGACAATACATTTTTCTTCTCTTTCAGGTCAATGAGGATATATCCTGCTCCTGACCCTTCTTGTGATTTAGACCCATCAATGTACATGGTCCAAACTTGTGAGCAAAAATCATCAACTTCTCCATGCCTACTAACTTCCTCCCCTCCACCTACTTTGTCTGTGGTTTCCAACATAGGTTCTTGATAGAAGAGAATTTATTCTGCCTCTACCAGTAGATTTATTTGAAAAGTCATTTTAGAGTTTTGAGTAAGAGGTACATTAGATGAGAGAGGGGAGAAATTGCCGAAATAAAAATTGCAGGAGTAGTTTCCCAGCACAAGGAAATCTACCAACGAGTGTTCGTTGAAGGCTTCTAAATCGGTGACAATATGTTTGAGATGCCTTTCCTATCGATCCTAATCATGTTTGTGTGTCCCTTTAATGGAAACCAGAGGTGATCCCAGTCCGTGCTAAATTATCTATTCAACTTCTCAGACCAATCTCGACTAAGTAGCAGTCCATAAGATTCTGGCATGTCCACTACAATGATTTCAATTACCTAAACAAATTTCGGGTGTTTAGCCTTTCTGGTCATGACATCCTTGAGTTCCCCAATAACTTTCACTTGAGTTCTGTCTAGTTGTATAACGTGTTTATCACTTTTGAGCGGTACTGCGTTTAATTTTTTGCAGATAGATAATGACATGACATTAGAGGATGCCCCTGAGTCAACTAAACAATTATGGAGGTTTCTGTTGAAGAATTTAAACGTTAGAAGGAAAGGTGGGACACAAGGATTTCCTTTTTTTTTTTATCTACAGAGAAAGCGTTCAAATTTGGTTTATTTTTTGGGTCTATGGGAGAGGGAACCTCCCCTGGGTTAGTGCTTGTTATAGGGGATTCTAATGAATTTAAGTCTTGTAACATAAGTCCTTTTGTTGGGGAATTCTACACATGTCCATGACCGACACATTAGCCTTCAATATTTTTAAGTCTTCTACTATATTGTAGTCTAGCTTAGGTGACTCTCGTGTATGGATGTTTATAGGATTTCTTTGGGAGGAAAAAGGTGCTTTCAGGTGATCGACTGCTTGTTTTCCTCTCGAGGTTTGGACAATGATAAGGTCATTTGAGACCGACTGACCCTTACTTCATGTTTGCATATCCAAAACCTCAACGGGTGGTTCTTGAACCTCAAATATATCATCGGAAGGCATTGACAAGTCAGGATCCCACAACAGCATGGGTGTTTCTTCCGGCGGCTCAACTTCCTCCCGATTGACGATATTTACTACTGAGCCACTTGATTGTTCAGTAGGGGAAACTTTGTCTAGGAACTGACTGACCATCAAATTCATAGCATGCACCCATTGGGGACAATCTCTTTCAGAATGTTTCTCTTCATGATATGTACAGAAAGATTCAGAGGCTACATTACCCAAATCGATGTTTAAGTTGGCTGGGGGAGGTTCAATCGCTTTGAAAGGTGGGTTTATCTTGAAAAATGGTTTATAGGACCTTTGACCTTGATTTACTTACCCGACACTTCTTTTCATGTCTACAATTTAATTCGAGAGTTTCTTTATCATTCGTTGTAGGTATTCTATGTCTCTGCTTCCCTCTTTGGTACCTTGTTCTGTTTGTTTTCCGAGAGGTCTATTTGGAAACAATCCTCTCCTGGGAGGAGGCTGAAATTCCTTCTTTTCTAGTGAGACTTGGCCTTCTTTGCATCCCTTCATTTGGAACTCAATCGTTGTGGCTTCCTCGAAATTTTCAGCTAAGGTATGTTTGGTAGATCTTTTCACAAACATGGAAATAGAAGCTTGGAGAGCATTAGCATATACCTCAATTTGTAACTCCTGAGTAGGTTTAGGTTTGGGTTGAAATTTGTTCAGGATAGTAGTAAAACTTTGATTGAAGTCTTTAACCTTCTCTTTTGAACTCATGGTGGCGACGAAGAGTTCAACCATCAAAGCTCCTGTGGTGGTTTCTTTTGCAAATTTATCCAAGAAATCTTTTTGAAACTTCGTCCAACTAGTTATGGACCCTACGGGAAAGTTAAAATTCCAAGTCGAGGATGAATTCTCAAAGGTATAGGGGAAATGTCTACATACTACGTCCTCGTGCTGTACATTCATCAGTCTTATCGCTAGTATGAAACTTTTAATATGGTCTTCAGGCAATCTAGAGGTTTCAGGGTCAAACTTGGGAAGTCATTTTTCTGGATGTCAAGGGAGATTATGTACCCGTCTCGGGATTTCCAGAGAATCTCTGGCCAATCAGGGTTGGTTATTTGGAGGTGGATTTCCTCTCTCTTTGTTATTATCATTATTATCCTCCATGTTGTCTGATTCTGAAACTGAGTGATCCGAATTAAACCCTTCTTCATCAGATTCCAAATCATCAAGTTCAGAGTAGTTAACAGCTGGTGTTTCGGGTATTAGGTTAAGGGGTTGTTCGATCTCGGTGAGGGAAAAATCTATCAGGTCTTATACTGTGTGAAAAAAAACCTGGTCAGGGGTGTCGACCACTAGTTTGCTTACTTTTTTTCTACGAAGAAGTAACAGAGCTAAGGGTAATGATCCAATTTTCCGGGCGTAAGCTCTTGTGATTATTCTGAATTGGTTCAACTCCTCGCGAGGAAGAGCGTAAGGTATTTCAGGGAATATATGTTCTTCCTCGTACTGGGGTGAGTTACTCGTTTCCGGAGTACTCTCTGTATGTGAGTTGTCTTGAGAATGACTAGCCATGCATGTGGACTGTTTTGAATTTGTAGGCTATGCACGATATTATATCAAAAATATTATTAGCCATTCATTCATTCATTCATTAAGTTGTATCTACAGGATCTGATTGAAATCTAAAGATTGAACTTCAGAGTTGAGATCTTAGATAGGTTATCAAACCTCCTCTTGACGAGGATAAATAGATAGATCTATGAATGTAAAATGATTCAGTTTTTGGGAAGGAAATCAATACATCAAACTGGTTAAATCTGTTCTATGAATGGATTAAAGTTCTCTACCTGGTGACTATGCTCTCGATGACAGTGCGTTTTATGTTCAAATCTATATGTGTTTTTATCTTATCTTGAATGCAATTTTTGATGTGTGCAAAGTACATTTCATTTTCCTTTCAACTATTGTATAACTCAACTTTACTGATATGCAACCTGTAAAACAACTAATGCTTTGGTGAAGATTTGTTTTTATTGTAACATGTGGGAGTAATTTTTCTTGTATACATGTTTAATGCTTTGAAATATTATTTTAAGACTTAAACTTCTTACAAAATATAATTCATTGAGTTTTTTGTTGTTCTCCCTTTGTTCATCACTCTATTTTCTCACTTGTCTATCATTTGTGTGCCACCAGCCAAGGAGGACCCTCATCCATATCATCTTGCCAAACCAAACATGTTTTTTTCTTGGTAGAACCAACCCTCCAACTGACCAACAAAATCAAATAATAAAAAAACCAACAATTCCAAACTTGAGGTGGCCTAGCTCTGCCCTTTAGCAATCAGGTGCAGACTTTAGGAACAACACTTTCTTAGGTCAATGCACCTGAAAAATTAAAATATGAGGAGACAAAATAGAAGAAGTATGGAAAGTGATAAATATGATTGGGAATGGTACAATGACTCTTAAAGGAACCCCCCATTACCACCCCATTCCCGTGGGTGACCAACTTACTAGGATGCAATGACACCCACCTGTTGAGAAAAATATATGAAATGATCTTACTCAAGCATTTTCAGATTCTGTTTGGCTAAAAAAAAATAGAAGGGAATATCACCCTATGTTTATAGCCAACACAAATAACATCCTAACTCACAAGTATTAATTACAAGTGCTTAGGCTAGTCTTTTATCAACAAAAAGCTTGCTGGAAATTTACTTTTTATGTAATTTTCTGAATATAACAGTTGCTGAAATAAATGTAAAGATAGAAGTAAAGACACCAAGATGATAATCAAGACAGATGAGACACAAAGAAATCCTTTATTTCATTCCAATTCACCAAAGAGTCATTTTATTTACAAAATCTCATACAAAAATCTTGGACCAAAGTCAAACTTAGACATCCCCGTTGGAACATACAAAAGGAACTCTGACAAAAAACCAAAACTGAACTCTAAAGGATGGATCAACTTGCCACAGATTGCTTCCCACTCGACTCTACACAATAGCCTTTGTCAGTCATGAAAACTAATTCATAAATAGACAAGTCTACACAGACTATCAAAGATAGATCAACACCTCTGGAAAACAAGTCTCTGAATGATGTGATTCATCCCTAAATATTGCTGTCTACAATAAGACCTCGCTATCATAAATGAGAATTAGGTTTGTGATGAATATATGAATGAATGAAAATTGAACTATCTCAACATAAACTTAAAGAGAAAACCTTAGTATGCTTCTGCTTCTATCCCCCTTTGGTCCTTCCTTTCCTTTTTCTTTTAAACAATTTAGAATTGGTTGAAGTAGTTGAACCAACTCATTAGTTAAGTTAATTAAAAGACTCAACCAACTTTAGTTAGGGGGAAAAAGTAATAATCATAATAAAGGTCATAAATAAATAATAACTATTAGGTGGGACCCCTCGTGACTCCTTTGAGCTCATAGCAATCATAACAATCATAACATAACTATTTAGTTAAGTAAACACCTCCTTGTGTCTCCCATCCACATATCCACATTTGACAATTTAGCTCATGACATTTGAAATTATTTTCAAAAACATATTACTCATGTAACCAAAAATAAAACATGTTGTCCAAAGTTTCCTGAAGTCAACTGTCATTAACAATAGATAAAAATAAAAACTCAAAATCCATATTTCCCACTCTCTGATGCAATCTTTCCTTGATTGCTGTTGTCACATTTCGATTTTCCTGAATTTGCCTTTGGTTGCACTGAGCCTTTAGGCCTAATCTCGCTGATCACGTGGGAACAATCGTCCCTCAAATGCATCCGGGAAGACATAGATTTTTCAGAGTCATTGGAGGATGAGGAAGGGGCAGTAGTGTCTTTTCCCTTGTCAAGGGAATGGTAGGCCTCAGTTTTCAATCGCTTGCTAGCATGGGAGGATTGCACTGGTGAGTGGTCAGGGGCAGCTTGGACAATGGGGTTAATAGGCGGAGGAGAAGGCAATGACAAATTGGGCCAACCATGATGTTGTGAGACTGCTGGGTGGACAATCTCCTTCCATTCATCATTTTCAGGAACCTCGGGTTGCAATGAGACATGAGGAGGTACAGGGATACCAGGGGCTTGCGGGACTTGGAAAGGAGGCCTTTTGGGCGTAGGTTGGACTACTCCCTACCCAATCCAGTTTAAAAATCCAGCCTGAAACAATTGGCCAAGCTCTTGTGAGTCAACATCAAAATGTATGGAGAACCTTGGCCTTCTTGGACCTCTGTTCCAATTACCTCTCCCTCTGTTCCCTCGACCATGGCTACCTCGGCTGAAAAAACTCATTCCTGCATGCATGATTGATGAGAAAATAGTATTTTAAATAACCATATATGAAAACTCTTAAAAATATGCAATAGATTTTGATAAAAAATGTATCAGACTCATGCAATCCAATCCATACAAATTTCTTTACTGTTCATCAATGAGAAGGGGGTGAATAAAGGTCCTAGGATATGTGAGGGGTTTGTATTGAACGAAACATGATATGATGAGGGGGGAAAAATACGATTACTGCTCAAAGACAATGAAAATCAACTGCAAATCAAAGAAAACATCACTGTAGTTCAACCAAGACACTGCTACTGCCAATTGTTTCAACACAAAATTTTTCTTGACTGTAATCAATTTTGGAACATGGAGTGAAAAATGAATGTGGGAAAGTGATGGGGTTGTAATTAGCGAAAATTGAATTAATGATGGGGAATGAGAGAGGTTACTATTAAAAAAATTAATCAAGTAATCCATATAGACATTCTGTTAAAAGGAGATACGCCAACCAAATAATCATTGTGACCAAAAAAAATTTTCTGTGTTCTAACTAGTTCACTATTCACAATCAAATGTCCACATAGTTCCATCACAAGACAATATGCATTCCACACAATCTGTAAGGAAGTTCTGTTCCTTTCATTTATCCAATTTGCATCTTATAACAATTCTCAAATGTATAATAGTAACCATTTCCACTCTACTAATCATCAAATACAACCAATGCCCACACATTTATTCAATCATCAAATACACCCAAAGTCGTGTTTCAAATTTCCATGAAGTTATACTGTCACTGCAATTGGGCCTATCATTTAAAATGCATGACATTCTTTAAACATATATAATGACAGTCAAACCAACAATCCAGACTTGAATTGCAAAACCCTGGTCATCATTTAAACAAAAAGACAACAACCATTATTCCAACCCATGTTATGCATAAAATAACTCAATCATGCAAGTGTAATTTTGTCACTGTACAAGCCCAATTAAATGTAACTCTAAATAATCAAAATGCTGGGCTATCCATCCAACACAACGAGGTACCGACAACATGCCCGACTTCATAAAAAAAATAATCGAATTACAACAAAGTCGTGCTTAAAAATCTGTGGCTATTTCTGAGTGTGGAACCTAAAATTATCCATATCATACACAGTCACAACCACCCAAACACCACGATCAAACATTCCCATTCTACAATTCCAAACACACAATCACAGTAATAATTCAACCCATTGTGCTAAGCTATTAATCTAATACAATATTGCTTCAAATTAATCAAACTGCAATCAACCATGCTGTGTAAAACTTAGGCTCATTCCTAATGACACAATTAAATAAGCATAACACATACAATGGACGGAATTGCTGCAGTCATACCGGTTACAGTAACCAATCCGCCCAAAATCTCATAGTTATAATGACCATTTATTCGTGGTGAAGGAACACCACACATTCATTACGCGCGAACATCATTAAACAATTGTAACCAGTGTCGAGTTAAACATCCAAATAATCTTTAGTGAAAAATGACAACGACTGTGTATCAACCAGTTCAATGTTGAGCCTATACTTGGACTGTCATAACAATCAACAACTAACTTAACATGCTGTGGAAACCACACATACCCACATATCGACATAGAATGAGGTTGTGACCTTCTCAATTAAAACCATACTGGATTATCAAACACAAAGACAACGACTGTGTATTTTGAACTGTCCAATTAACAATGCAGGGTTTATCCATTGTGATAACACAGGCAATAAGTAGATATCAAAACCAACATGATTGTGACATGACCAACTGAGCGATCCTGTACTCAATTTTGTCGACAATACAAAACCCTCCAACAATAACGAAGTAGAAAACTCGACAGGCCACACTGGTCTTCTCTATCAACCTTCAGAACTGTAGAGTTAAGAGTTTTCTCTCTGTCTGACACATGGAAATTCATAGCCAACTGATTTCAATGGTGAAAGCTTCGAAGACCAATAATGCATACGAGGAGAGAACCACAACTTATTTGTGGATAGGTAACAAATCCCGGGATAGGAGGGCTAAAACAGAAGGGTGAGGCTCCAATTCAGCCTGGCAATGATACTTAACACACGCAGGGTATAACCCTCGTGGTTCTCCAATCAAGCAACCACAACGCTGAAGTGAAGACAGGGCGGAGAAAGAACCAAATAATCCACTACGTGGCCTTTAATGGTGAAAACAAACCAATGCTCAAGTGAAGAGAACGCAATGGCACATAGTGCTTCCAACCATTAAACCCACAAAAACCAAAGACTGGATATAGCGGAAAATGTGTGAGGATAGCCAGGCACCCAAGACCAAACAAAACCCTCCAACTAAACCAACAAGGATATCAGAGAGCCCTTATGGCTGCTAACACCTAGGATGGCCCAATACACTGTAACTTCAGACATTATCACAGAGAAAGCCACCAACAATTCATTCCAAAATCACAATTTTACATAGTTGCAGTACTTAAGGAAAACATATCCCATACATTCAAGCCAATATCCATTTCATAAACATAGCAGAATCATGGATGGCCAAAAAAAGACATACTTATGATCAAAGCACCTTAAAACGCAAGATGGCCAAGCAGTTCCTTTCAACTAGGAAATCAGAGCATAACTACAACAACAAGGATGAACAATAGCCTGATTAGGATGGTGACCAGTGAAGGAGTAAAGGTGACATGTAGTAAATGCACGTCACCTCCATTCACAGTCCATTAACTTCTTAGTACATGCCAACACGCCTTTCATTTACACCATTAATCACATGATGGATCAAAACCATCACCCATCAATCACGTGACCATATCATAATCTCAACTTATGCCATAACACAAATCAACCACGTTCCATATAGCACAACAAATCACATAAGCATTAACAACTTTCACTTTGTCAAATGCGCCACCCACATCTTATCCTACCATATGCATATTAACCATATAACTTAATAAAATCACATAACCATTTACTTGCTAGCTAGGATTTAACCATAATCATTTTAATCCTTCATGCATGTAGTATAGTATATAGGATAGTTTAAATTCTTCCCTTTTCAATTGTTGCATTGCTTCTCATTTCTTTCCAATTGCTTGTATGTGTCATTGCTAACATGTTTATTTTTCAGGTCTCCTAGTAATAGATTCCAATAACAGATAACAACGATAACAAGGATTACATAGGCCATTTGTACAATAAATAACCAATACTTCATAAGCCCAATCCATAGCCAATAAAAACAAGATCTCTTCAACCATGTAGGCAGTGTCGAACATCAACACACATCAAATAATGACCAGACCTGATCTCCAATCTACAAGGGGGTCCCACCTACTAGTATTATTTATCTTTTATGATAATAGGCTTTAGCAACACTTTGCGGGCGAAACTTTGTTAACGATTTTAATCGTCAACACCACCAAGGTTAAATAAAGAAAAATGTATATTTTCTAAGAAAAAATTATGTAATCAAGAAAGGATTCTTTGCAGCATATTCAAATGATTCAATTATTAAAGTGACACTTACCATGAAACTGAAATTATTACCTCATGAAGAAATACCTACTATCCGGTGTGATGTGTTATCACCATTTAAAGTTTTGGTGTAAAATTGAGATTTCAGGGTTTAGCGAGGTGCTAAATTGGTTTGGAAGTCAAATAAATTTGGAGGAGGGTCAGAAAATGGAAAAAGAGATTAAATTTGGTGGGGGCATTAAGAAAACTGGGCTCGAAAGGACATAGGTCGCCATCCGACGAGATCAATGGTTGGGATTTTGGATTTTGAAACAACACGGAGGTTAAAATATCTAAGCGGTCTCAAAATTTCAATCGTGGTTTCCCCGCAAAGGTACGTGGCATCTTCATGTGCATTTCGGGGTGAAAATAGGGTAGACTCAAAACCACCCCATCACACCCCCGAAATCACGTGTTAAATGTCAATTAATTAGGTCTAATCCGAAGGCTACATGTGACAATGAAACTTGACGGCGGGTCAAATCATCCCGAGGATCCTGCTTGTGTACTATACATTCGCGCAGTGCCAAATAAGAGCGGCCAAATAACCGTTTTGTTACTCATGATTTCAAATTAATAGCCAAACGTGATAGGTCATTATCCTTGTAAGGATTTTTTGTGAGTAGCCAATTATTATAATTGATTGTGACTGTTACTTAAAACCCAGGTGATATTACTCTATTTTGGGAAATTAACGACTTATTCCAGAATGAGATATCTGCAAATCGAATCGCTCTTCCAACTCATGTGCAGTTTGAGGGAAATATGCCCATGTTTCCTGACAAACTAGAGGGAGTTGAGGAGAAATATTCAATGGTTTTCAACAAATTAGGGAGTTCGAAGAATATGACAAAATTATCAAATAAAAAGGGGGAAAGGCATGTTGCACAAATCCTAACAATGAAATCTCATGCAAAATCTGTTGATGATCCAAGATCAGGAGAAGAGATCAGGTTGAATCCTATGATGAATGATTTGATTATTAATGGATTTGTGGATGGATACAACACACAGGTTGGTGTGAGAAAAAGAAAAAAACAAAGAAAGAAGGAGGGTAATGATGGAATAGTGAAGAGCATTGAAGAAAATCAGCTTAGCTAGCTTGACACATTAAAGGAGGAGATTGGAAACCTAAAATAAAACTACATAACAAGCTAAATCAAGTATATTTCAAGGGATCTTATGATACTGTAGACATGTGGCATTTAGTGGTAAGATCCCAGATATTTCGGTTTCTGTTTGTAACTATTCCCTAGAAAGTAGGAGTTCAGTTTTGATGAGTTACTCCCTCTATAACCGATGCCTATTTTTGGAATCTTGGAAAAAATGATCCATTTTTCTTGGCCTCATATGTAATTTATCTATATATACTGTTAAAAATATAAAAGAATGGTTCCACTGGCTCGAGAGGGGCCTGCCTTTGTAGCAGGAAAATTTTGTGATTTCTTATGAATTTTAATACAAACAGAGAAGGTTTTCTTGGATAGCCAAGATTCATTATGGTGTTAATGTTTAGTATGTTTTCCCGTATTTCATATTCATTGATGTGTTTTGTTGCTAGTAATAATCTTTAAGTAAAAGAAAGAATTCATCTTGCTGGTGCTCCTTCTCACATTGATTATACTTGTTATGTGTTTATTGGTTTCTGGTTCATAATTCACCCTTGATTGGTGCTCTGTTTTTGGTAGCCAGCCTTTATGTTCCTTCTTCTAAAGCTATACCAAAAGATTCATCCTCTGTTAGATGCATCTTATCATAGTGGTCTTTCCTTTCTTTTTAGCTGCCATATCATATTGCTTATTTGGCTGAACACAATGCCTATTTTTCCTCTGTTCCCTTAGGAGTACATAACTTGTAAATCTTCATATGATTTTAGGAGTTGACCCCATTTCCCAATGGCCCTGTTCTCTTGTTTGTCCTACCAACCCTTTTAAACTAAAACAAAACCTATCCTATCGCAGAATATGACCTCTGTGTGTCCATTACCAAATCGTTTTGAGTATTTTCAGTCTCTACATGTTTGAGAGAGCCCTCTTTGGTTGGAAGGGTCAGAATCCAACCTAAAGTTGGTTAAAACAGTTACCTCTGTCATTTGTTTTATCAGCCAAACAAGTTTACAGAGTGCTAAAATTCTAGCACCATTGCCGGAGAACAAAGGTGAAATATTCCCTGGGAGAAATGACAAAGTTCATATCTGAGTATTGATGGTGAAAATTATTTAGACACTGAAATGTTGTACATCATTCACATGGCGATTCCATCTTCAAGAATATAGAATTCAAAGTTTTCATGGTGACTCCACTATCCAAAGACTCAGTAGCCTAAAGATTTTATTGACGACTCCAATCAAACTTCAAATGTGATTCAGAGACTCCACTGGAGGAGGAGATCCATTGAAAGAGCTATGAAAGGACATCATGGGAGAAAACAAGTACCTCAAGTTGAGTTTTTTTCAAGACATGATATTTTTTGTTACTAAGTACCTTTTGTCTTTTCTTGAATATGCTAAACAAATTTTTCTTTACCTGCTGCATTCAAATGATGATAATGAGAATCTTGCAATTGTATATCGTCCTCTTAAACTTATACATATATGTCCTCAGTTTATCACTGATTTTGATCAAAATATTCCATTTGAAACATGTGATGACCATAGCCAAGTTGACGAGCCTCATGAAACCAAGGCTGATGTCTCATCTCTTGTACTTGATCCAACACCCTCCAAGATTTAACATAGATACAGTCCTTTAAAATTACCTCACATCCTTCATGATTTTCCTCCAAAGCACTATAAGTACCTAGCTATGTTTGATGGAGAACCTAATGCCATCACAACTGAAAAACACATCCAAGATTTTGAACATTTTATAGATTTGATTGAGATTGATCATGATGATGTTTGTATGAGGGCCTTCTCTCAATCCTTGAAAGGGGATACCAAAGACTGGTTTAAACATTTGCGGTCAGAGACAATTAGCTCATGGGAGGAATTGAAGAATGTCTTTTTGAATTTTTGGGGAAAGAAGAAATATTTGGATATACAACTTACAGAGTTCTATGCCTTAAAAAGATAGAGCAATGAAACTATTTCTACATTAAGTAGAAGATTTTTCAGTATTTATTACAATTTGCCCAAATAAATTCAACCCACTGAAGTTGCTACCATGCTCCATTATGCAACAACTTTTCATCCAGATTTTTCTTTCCTCCTGATGGAAAGAAGACCTAAGTCCTTACAACAAATGTTTAGTGATGCTCAGGAGATTCAACACAATATCCAAGCATGTAAATATATTCAAAATGAGGATTTGGATGCTAAAGAACATGACAATGAATATGAACATAAAACAATTGTTTTGAATATTGAGCAGAGAGTTAATAATATCATAGGCCCTCTTCAAGTTTTAAATGAAAATGATTTTGCAAAGGATTCTATTCCACTTACTGAAAGACAAGGTACTAATTTAGCTTTTGATCCATCTCATGATAAGCATAGGGCTGATTGTTTTATGTATTCATTGGTAGACAGTCAAGAAGATGAATTTGAAAATCAGCTTGTTGAAGAGCAAGTTGATGTTCCAAGCTTTTCTTTGTTAGATGACATTGCAGATGTTGTTGATTTGCCTATATATGATGAATATGATGATGATTATGATGTTGAATTCCTAGAACAACCAACTTCATGTTCTCTACCAGAAAATGTTCATTTTTAACAATGTAATGAGAGAAATCAACCTACATATCATAGTTACAAAAAAGAAAGTACTGAATCAACTGAAGCAAATTCTTTACCTTTATGCTTTTCTTAATTTAAATTGTTGAAAGAAAATTCTAAGATTATCACCGAAGCAAAGGAATGAATGCTGATGCCAAATCACATTGATTCACTGGAAAAAGTTGACAAGAAATTGTAGCCATTGGTCGAAGATGAAGCTGAAAATGAGTGTGTTCAGCAATCCAAAAAAATTCAAAAATGTGCATATGACAGTTGTGAAGAAAATGAAGAAGGTTTTGAATCAGGTGAAAGAAACTTGCCATTGTGTTTTGCTTCTTTTAAATTTCTGAAGCAAAATGTTTATAATGTTTCAAATCAGAAATCCTCCAAGCATGATGTTGAATATGAAGAAAGTAGTGGACTTGCAAATGAAAACTATCTTACATTATGTTTTTATTCCTTTGAATTGTTGAAAGTAAATCATGAGATAATAGAGGAAGCTGATAAAAAATTGTTGTTAAAAGTCATTTTCCTTCTCCTAAACTTGATGAAGATATTCAACAAGATTTCCAACAAAACAAAGTGCTTCAAAGTTGTTTTTCTTCCCCTATGAATGATGTGGTTGTTCAAATTCTAATTTGTTTAGACATGGATGAGGGTTATGAAACTGCATCTCTGGAAACTTCAAGCAGTGAATCAACAAATGACATAGAGTTTCAAGAAAACAATGAATTAGTGTATGCCACTATTCAATCCGAAATACATAAAGATAATAAAGAGGAAGTGGTTTTATTTGATTCCTTTGAAGATTATGGTTTTGAAAATGCATCCATGGGAACTCTGGATGGTGAAATGGTTCATGCTGTTAGATTTTCACATTTGCAATAATATTATGAGCAGGGACTTATTTCCATCCATTCATTTGAAAGTCAAAATAAGAGTCCTCGAGCAATTTTTTTGAATGTTAATAAAACCAAATCAGAATTGTTTGATGAACAAGAGGATGGCCTTGATGCACATAATATGGCTGTCATATTTGAAGATGTTTAATGATGTATGAATGTTTTTGTAGACAAACCTATTGCTACCATTTCATTTGAAAATGTTCTGAGAACTGAAGAAGTAGAGCAAGAACAACAAACACTTATGAAGGAGGCTTGTCTTTCTATTTTTTTTTATCAAGAAGAAATGTTTTCTCATGTGTTTCATGACCCCGTGCCATGCTATATGGAGTGTTTTAAAATTCAAAATTTACAGCTTATGATGAGTTGTAAGCTTAGAAATAAATATGATGGTCAATCAACGTCATTGTTAAAATGGATTGCTTTCCACTAGGGGGTTTATTTCAGTCAACACTATCTTATAATTCAAAAGATTGTTATTTCTAGCAGTCTCAACAGATTTTTTAGCCTCTTGGTGGAAATCAACAGGTCAAATCACATGAAAACAAGAATGCAGTGGAAGGGGTGAAATATGATTGTTGGTTTGTGCATGTTTTAGAGGATCCATTTGTAGTTTTTTTGGAGGCAACAAATAGTCCCAATGTTTTTAATTTTTTGAGATTTGAATTCATATGTAAATTCTTGAATGGATTATCAGTTAACAGGATTTGGAGCAAGCATATGCAAATAAAACAAATAGTGGATAAAATGATTGCATGGTTTCATTGGCATTATGATTTCACTTGATTGACAATTCATTTCAGCA
>ML777520.1:272754-295654 GCA_009831015.1 Picea engelmannii
TTGATACTGATTCACCCCCCTCTCAGTATCGACAACAATCTCAACCTTATACAATATAGGATGAGTGTATCAAGCTCATACAATATATTAGTCAATATTATATTTCTACTAATATTCAAGTCACCTTCATAACATTATGTCAAATATTGAAAATGTTTGACATTAAAGTCACATTCATAACATTATGTCCAATATTGACAATGCTTAACATTCAAGTCACATTCATAACATTATGTCCAACCTTCATAACAATATGTCCAATATTGGCAATGCTTCTCAAACCAATCAATCAATGATACTTCAACTATTTATAAAGGTTTACATCAATGACAACCAAATTGCCAACACAAGTATGTGAAAAGTTAGAAGCTGAGATTATGCTTCTAAAAGGAGAACTTGAAAAAGAAAATAAGGAATCAAAATTTGAAAATAGTTCAAAAATCTTGGATGAATTTCTTAATGGTCAAAGGTTACCAAACAATAAGACTGGTTTGGAATATACTCAAGATTCAACAAAAAGAATTGTCAAAATGCCAATCAGTTATGAATATTCTCTTAAAATCTCCTTAAGAAGAGAAGATAATAAGATGAAGATGATACCATTGAAGATTGTTCCAAATAAAAATAAATCAACACCTCCTACCAAATAAAAAGATGACAAGAAGAATACAATCACCAGAATGAATCCCCCTAACATATATCAACATATCTTCCTTCGATATTGTTATTCTTTCCATAATTTTACACGTAAGGCAGTACATTGTAAGGCTTATGGAAGATACAATCATAGAAATATCCAAAGGTATAACAACAATAAAGATGCAAAGAAAATAAATTATAACCCTTTCTCTCCATTACAATACTTTAATGATGAATGCCAAAGATGCAACATTTATGGTCATACAACCAGTAAATGCAGGTTGTCCACAAAGGAAAATAACCTCAATTATAAGTACAAGAAAATATGGAAAGAAAAACATTAGGAAATGAAGATGACAGAATGTAAAGTAGATCTATATGCCAAAAAAAAAAGGTATCAGTGGTATATAGACAGTGGATGTTCTAAAAAGATGACTGGACATCAGAGAAATTTTCTCAAATTAGAGAAGAAATAAAAAGGAAGTGTCACATTTTGAGATAACATGTCAGCCAACATACTTGGAAAAGGGACAGTTAGCCTCGAGAATAACAAGGTTAAAGAAAAAAATGTACTTCTAGTAGGAAACCTGAAACCTAATCTCCTAAGTGTAAGTTAGACATGTGATCAAGGTCATATACTTACGTTTGATTCTCATAAATGTGAGATCAGAAAAGAAGATACAGGGAAACTAGTAGCAGTTGCACCAAGAACATCCAACAATGTGTACATCCTTGATATGGAAGAAGTGGGAAAATGATGCTTAGGACAAGAAGATGAAAGTTGGCTATGGCATAAAAGATTGGGACATTTAAGATTTGATAAATTAGTTAAAATCAGTAAAAGAAAAGAAGTACAAGACATGCCTAACATTGACAAACCTACAAACTCAGTTTGTAAACATTGTCAATTAGGAAAGCAAGCAAGAGTAAGATTCAAAACCAAAGAACATTCTACAATAAATCCCTTGGAACTAATACACATTGATCTATGTGGAACCATGAGAACCAGAAGTATACAAGGTGAAAATTACTTTATTTTGATCATTGATGACTTCACAAGGTTGACTTGGGTGTACTTCCTTAAAGATAAATCCCAAGCATTTGATAAGTTCAAATCTTTCAAAGAATATGTAGAAAATGAAACAAATCTCTAAATCAAGTGTTTTTTATCAGACAATGGAGGAGAATTCACCTCAAATGAGTTCAATGAATTCTATGAACTCCATGGAATCAAAAGGAAGTTCTCATCCCCCATAACTCCTCAACAGACTGGTGTAGTTGAAAGAAAGAACAAGATTCTCCAAGAGGATAGAAGAACAATGTTGAATGAAGAAAAACTCCCAGACAAATTTTGGATGGAAGAAATATGCACAACAGTATATATACTCAATTGAGCTCAGCTAAGATTTGACCAAAAAAAACTCCATATGAATTATGTTTTAGAAGACCATCCTCTGTAAATCAATTGAGGGTATTCGACAGTAAATGTTATGTAAAAAGAGAGGATGAAAACCTAGGAAATTTTGACTCATGATCTGATGAAGGTATATTCCTCGAATATTCATCTAACAAGAAATATTATAGGTGCTTTAATCTAAGACTACACAAAATAGTTGAAAGTGCTAATGTGAAAATAGATGATCTCAAATTGAGAAAAACCAAATCTCATGATAATGCATAGAGAGGAACCAGTGATGATGAAGAGGATAGTAAATCACAAGTTGAAGAATATATTGAAGAACTACAAGAGAATTAACCACAAACCGATGAAGAGAAGGATGAAGAAGAAACGCCCTTACCGAAAGAACCATAAAAAATGATTCAAAATAATCACCTTGAAAGTCAAATTATAGGACATAAAAATGCAGGAGTAGAAACAAGAAGGAAACTCACATTTGACTCAGAATAAGCAATTCTTTCTCTAATAGAACCTAAATTATTTACAAAAGCCAACAACAGTGAAGATTGGATAAACGCAAAGAATGAAGAACTTGACCAAATTGAGAGGAATCAGACTTGGGAACTAGTTCCAAGACTCAAGGACAAGAATGTAGTGGCAACCAAGTGGATATTCAAAAACAAACTCAATGAAAATGGCCAGATCATAAGGAATAAAGACAAATTAGTATGCAAGGGGTATTCCCAAGTGGAAGGTATTGACTTTGAAGATACTTTTTCCCCAGTAGCAAGACTAGAGGCCATCAGAATGTTCCTAGCATTTGCATGCTTTAGAAACTTCAAAATCTATTAGATGGATTTCAAGTCAGCATTCATGAATGGAACACTAGAAGAATAAGTCTATATTGAGCAACTAGAAGGATTCATATTAACAGAAAATTAGGACTATGTGTGAAAACTAAAAAAGGATCTGTATGGTATTAAACAAGCACCAAGAGCATGGTTCTCGAGGCTTGATCAATACCTGAAAAAACAAGGATATAAGAGAGGGACTATTGACAACAACCTATACATCAAAATTGAATATCAAAATGTGATTGTTGTGGTGGTATATGTAGATGATATCATATTTGGAAGTAATATTATGATACTAAGCAAAACATTTACAACTGAAATGCAAGAAGAGTTTGAGATGTCTATGCTAGGAGAACTGACTTTCTTCCTAGGTTTACAAGTCACTCAAACATATAAATATTCATTTCCCAAAATAAATATATCAAATACATGATAAATAAATTCCAAATGGAAGACAGTAAACCCATGTGCACTCCCATGGTCACATGATGTAAACTAAGCCTAGATGATGATATACCAAAAGTAGACCAAACCATGTGCATATCAATGGTTAGTAGCATGTTATATGCAACAACAACAAGACCAGATATCTTGTAGGTTGTAGGAGTAGTAGGTAGATTTAAATATGCACCTAAAGAAACTCACATGAAGGAAGTAAAAAGAATATTCAAATATATTAAAGGGACCCTAGAGTTTGGTTTATGGTTTCCAAAAATAAAAGATTTTACATTGACTTCTTATATTGATGCAGATTGGGATAGTAGTGTAGATGACAAGAAAATTACTAGTGGAGGAGCAATCTATCTAGGAAAATTCCTGGTATCATGGTTAAGTAAGAAATAGACCTCCATATCACTATCCATGGCAGACGCAAAATACATTGTTGTTTCATCCTGTTGTACTCAAGTGATCTGGATGAAACAAACCCTAGAAGACCTACAAGTTAGATATGACCATCCAATTACTATAAATTTGGATAATAGCAGTGCCATAAATATCTCCAAGAATCTTGTTATGCATTCTAAAACCAAACATATCCCAATCAAATACCATTTTCTTAGAGATCAGGTTTTTCAAAAGATAGTCAAAGTGGAATATGTTGATACTAAAGAGAAAATTGCAGATATATTCACAAAACCACTACCAAGAAGTACCTTTGAAAATCTTTGACATAAATTGAGAGTAATTCCCATACCTCATTAAAAACCAAAAAATCTGAAGAAGGAGCACATGGACAGGAGGAGCATCACCTCAGGGGAGAAAAGAAAATCCATTCTGTCATTGCTATCAAAGGGGGAGGATCAACATTAAAATTAAGTTACCAAGTTATAATAAAGGGTTCTTACTGTGTTTCCATCAATTCCAAAGGGGGAGAATGTTGGACAATGTTGTCATTGATGTCAAAAGGGGGATGAACCTGATTGTTGGAAGCGAAGCTCATAAGAGATTGAAACACAAAACACACGCAGGACGTAGATTAGTAGAACTCCACAGTCGGGTCAATCGACCATCGATATTTTGTGAAATAGTGAAAAGAACGTAGAACGTAAAGCAGTGGAACTCCACAGTTGTATCAATCAACCATCAGAATGTTGGGAACTTGTGAAAATTTCTTAAGTTTAAACATTAGCTCTAACTCCGACTTAGACTTACAGTGCCACCAACTTTGACTTAGAAAGAATTCAACTTACATTTCCTCCGACTTCAACTCCGACTTGGATAACTTCGACTTGAATTTCCTTCGACTTCAACTTGGATAAACTTCGACTTATAATACCTCTGAATTCAACCCTGATAATATTCGATTTGCATTTTCCTTCAACTTTGACTTGGATAAACTTCGACTTACAGTACCTCTGACTCTAGCCCCGATAAACTTCGACTTACATTGCCTTCCACTTCGACTTACAATACCTCTGACTCCAACCCTGATAAACTTTGACTTACATTTCCTTTGACCTCGACTTGGATGAAATTCAACTTGCATTTTGATCGACTCATTTTTCCATTTCAACTTTCAGGTAGTGGACTCTACATTACTTTCTGACTCGACTTTGTGGCTTGAGTGGTCGAGAATTTCCCGACATATTAACAAACAAAGTATAGTTTTTTGTTTCATATTTGTCTAAACCATAAGTCACAACAGTTTGGTCATATGGAATTCATCCATTTTAGGTACAGGAAAAGTGCACCAGGAAACTGAGTTCAAAATCTAATCTGAGGTTACAGTAAACATGAGATTAAAATAAGAAGAGTCCAATCGTGTATAATCATCTGATAAAGGATAAAACACCTGATCAAGATAAATATGAAGTAAATGCAAATGAAGTTAAAGATGTAATTAAAGAGCCTTTTTGTAAAGATATAAACAAAGGAGAAAATGTGTTCCTAATTAAAAATGACAATATTATTGTTATTTTGTTAATAAAATAAAAAGGTGTTGTTAGTGCCATTATTTTCATAGCTAAGGTTATAGATTTGTCAAAATTTTGCAAAGTCATACTTTGGTATTTGAAAGATCAAATCATTCCTAATTGATTCATTGAGGGTAAGAGTCAGTCACATGAAAAGTTTGCAAAGGTCTTTGGGTCATTAGTTTGAAGTAATTGCAAAAATTTGAAAGTAATATGTCATAAGTCAAGTTGTAAAGTCTAGGAGGGAAAGTCATTTTCAAAGAATGTCAATGAGAATCATGACACATGATGAAGTCAACAAAGGGTTATGATTTTGTTTCATGTTAAACGTATCGTGATTGTAGAAAAAATGTGTGCACTGTGTAAACACATTGCGCAAGTTGCTTGGAGAAGTTTGAAATGTCTTGTCATCAAAAAACATATATTTTCCCTTTCAATTCAATTTCTATCAACTTGTGCATGTATCATTACCACCTTTTATCTATATGCATGTGTCCTCGACCTTTGATCAACCCTTTTATTTCAAGAAAGCTTCAAAGAACTCATCTTCTATGCAAACCAGTTCACCCGCTACGCAAACTATGTGTAAAATCATTTCGCTACGCATCCCCTGCTTCTTTATTTTTTGTTGTGTAAAGACCAGTGGACCAAATTCGATGTTTAATCACTAGATGCACACATTGTCAAAACCTGTTTTTTTCATAATTGACACCCCTATGGTAAATTTGAGAAAACCCTAGCCCTATTTGTTTGTTGTGTAAGGCGTCTTGACTGATTTTATCCTTTGGACCCCTCTATCCTTGATAGTCTTAGGTTTATCTTGCAACCACAAGCATGACAACTCAAGAGAGAAATAAATACAACAAGGGAGGCCACGTACTAAGGTATGAGCCACAGAGTCTAATTTTTTTGAATTCAGACCCTGCATTCATATTTTCATTTGAGTAGGCTGAGTGCATGAGGTTTTATGAGAAAATCCAAGGATATAACATGCAGTTAACAAAGTATTTTTCTCTAAATTTTAATGGCGTTCAGAAAAAAATTGTTGATGTCACTTTCCCAATGTCAAAGGAGACAATAGTTGCTGCAACAGAGATTCCAATCCAAGGAGAAAGATGGTTTAAATGTATGCCTCTCGATCCTATTTTTTGTACTGATTTCTTCAAACCCAAATACGGGAAGCAGAAGTTTGGTGCCACCATCCCTGGAGACCATGTGTTGGAGCATTATGAGAAATTATTAAGGGTAATTCAAAGATATTTCTCATGTAAAGGAAGATTTGACAGGGTTTACCAGTATCATATAATCCTTCTAATGCACTTCACAAGAAAGAGCCTTCTGAACTTACCTTTCTACATGTATAGGACTTTAGGTAAAATGGCAGATAAAGTCCAGTCTAGGGTTGATCAACTCAAGAGTAGTTTGTTTCATTTTTCCCTAGTAAAGTTGTTAGTGATTGAAGAACTTAGAAAACTGAACAGGGATTGGGAATCCTTTTTAGCCTCAACCAATATCCGTTTACACCCTAAAGGAGACACTCCCCTATCTACATAAAATTTGGCATATAAGGTGTTATCACATGAAGTTTTTAAGGGTCACATGAAGTTGTTGTGGGTCAATTCATCCTTAGCTTTTTAATTTTTTATCCTTCGTCTTGTTTAGGTTTTACTTTTGATATCTTCTTTATGGTTTTCTTAGGTTTTAACACAAATAAATCAAGAAAGCCATCACCTCACCCTTATGACACCACTACCCTGACATGTCACCACTTCCATTATGCTCGTAAACCCCTCCACTATGTCCCTCCACCTGTTAGAAGGTCAAATCAAATTTGTTTTAGTACACTGCCATCTCATCAAGACATCTCATAGCACATCTTGGGTATAACTTCCATCATTACCATTATTTTAGTTATGAGGTTTGTGTCAGTTGATCTCATTGTTTTCAACATCCATGATTTAAAGGAAATAATTTGGGATTTAGTCATTTAAGTTTGTCTAACTATTTTATCAAAGATTTCAAATTTGATCCTAGTTTGGCGGTGTAGAAACTCCTAAGTTCGGACATGCATTGTGGAATCTAATACAAAATGGATGGTATAGGGGAATTGGAGGTTAGAGCTATTGTAGACGGTTTCATACAAGTTGAAGCATATCAATTGCTAAGCCATGGTGTCCAAGTACTCCTTGCGTTTATTGAGCTCTGTTGAAGATCAGATTAAGGTTGTGCTTGTGTTTCCCCTCCCATGCACTACGAATTGAGGATCCACATTACCAACCTTCCCCTTTTACCTTTGCTATCACCAATTCTCAGCGAGCTGTAGTATTTTCATCTTCTTTTACTACATTGAGAAAATCTTCTTGTCAAAGCCATTGTGCCTATATCTTTCTTAGCCCTTGTTGTTTATACTACGAAATCTTCTACGAATCCTTTGTTTTGGCACTGCAAACCTGTATATCAAACTTGCCATCGTTATTCTCTGATCAAATACCCTGTATCATCTGATTTCCTTTGAATTTTCAATTGTTATTTCAAGTTTAAATTATGTCTACATTGGAAATTTAAAGAGCCTTGTTGATTAAAGTTGTGATGACCTTGCAAATGATGGTGAATTGTTAGATTAAAACTTTGGTAGTTTCTTCCTCCTTGCATATCATTTTTCCTGAAGGGTTTTATTCCATTTCTTAACCATCATTTTCCCTTTCATAAGCTCATAATTCAAATAAGCAGGAAAACTATGAAGCCTTAAAAGAAACCAGCTTTGAAAAAGACCATCATTCCAAACCCTAAGACCTTTGTTCTTTGTTTGTCCTGTCACATATCTCAGATTATTGTATTATTTCCCTCCTATAATAGAAAATGGATACACCACAACAAAATAAGGCTCACAAGGGTGTATATTTAGTTATGATCGAGCCCTATGATATGCAGTTATTTGATGTTTAACCTTTGATCAGAGAGGTCTTCCAAGGAGTTGGATGTTTCAATTTCTATCAGAATATGCAGAGGGGACACCCTGAGGTACCCAAAGATTTTGCCTTGAATTTTATGGCACCAAAACCAAGGTGGGAAACCTTGAACTAGAGGTATCTGAAGCCACCATTGCAGTAGCCACTGAGATACCCAAAACTGGTGAAAAATGGTTTAAATCCATGAATCTTAATGCAGCCTTTTCTAAAGAGTTCCTCAAACTAGAATGTCAAGGATATAACCTATCCAAGGGAGTGCCTAGGAGAAAATTGGTTGATGTATTTGACAATATGTTAAGGGTGTTCCAGAGATATTTCACCTGTGAGGGAAGATTCAATATGATTTACCAATACCACATTAGACTATTGATGCACTTCACAGGAAAAGACCTCATGATTCTCCCTTTCTATTTGTTTTGGAGTTTTGGGAAAATGGTTAACAGGGTCCAAGCCAAGTACAAGGTTGTGGACACAAGTGTTTTTCACTCGGGGTTGAATAGGATGCTTGTGATGGAGGATTTTAAAAAGAGAAACATAGCTTGGGAAAACTTCATTGCCTCTGCACATCTGCAATTAAATGTATCTCCTACTCTTCAATCTAAGGTGCATATCCCTCTTCAAGTTGATAGTGTTGTCCACAAAGAGAAAAGTAAAAAGAGGAAGGGAAAAAACATTGATACAGATGATGAGGCTCCTAAGGAACAAGAAGAAGAAGAAGTGGGATCTAATCACTCTCCACAAAGGGAATTTTCACCCCAACAATTTCCAGAATTAGGAGAGATTCCCTAAGCTAAAACCACGGGAAAAAAAGGGAAAATGTTACTCTTCCCCTCACCAACTACTGCATTTGAGATCAAATCTAGGAGGCCCTTCATCAGGTCATAATCTAATAAGGAACCTACTGAAAAAGAAGTCATAACATAAGATCCTATCAAGAGGAAGGATAAGGGTAAAATTGAGGCTGTTGAAAAATATGTTGAAATCATAGACATAACCGCTCCCCTTGAAAACCCTACCTTCAAAATATTGATCCGACAGCTCAAACATAACATAAAGGAGGTTTCTCACTTGAAGGAAGAAGGGTTGGTTGAGAGGAAAAAATTGAAGGATCTTATGGATATGTATTTGGAAACCATTGATCTGTCTAGGTTTACAACAAGGAGATTTCTACCCCTCCATAGGCATCTTAAGAATTTATACAAGTAGAACAAAGATTTACAATCTCAGATCAGAAATCTCAAGATGGAGTTACAACCTTTAAAAGATAAATTATCTCAAAGAAATATGAATGTATTAGCTCAAGATACAACCAAGAGGAGTACCAGACTCAGGAGGTGAGATGAAGTGGCTGAAATAATCTAAATTTTGAAGGTGGTTATCCTTGAATTTTGAAGTTTTGGTGGGAATTATTATGATTATACCTGATTGTGCATTCATACACCCTATTTGGAGGCTTCTACAGGCTTATATACCTTTGGAAAAGGTTTTTGGGTATTTTTGGCTCAAACTGCACAAATCGGACAACTACAAAACATTTTGTAGCACCTGGCACTGTGAAATGATCTACACAGACATAAGCTGCAAATTCACTGTGGAATTTGTTGTGAAATGATATACACAATCAGGTTGCAACTTCACTACGGAATCTGCTACAAAATGGTCTACACAGGCGGGCGCTACAGAATTCACTGTGAAATCTGCTACGAACTAGCTGATACAATCAACACTACAGGATTTGCTGCCAATTCCTATTTTGATGGGTTTTCATAGAATCAATGGTCACCATATGTCTAGTGGAGCTTAGCATAGATGCTTGGAGGTCAATTAGAGTTGTATGACCCATGGAAACGAAGGAGATGCGCTCAAGGGACACCTCACTATGCAAAGATTATGGTGTTAGGATCGTTGCCAACATTTCCCCTGTTTATAAAAGTTTGTTTTTTCCACTTGAACATGTGTAAGATTTTCAGTTTTAGGAGGAAGAATCCTATGTTAGAGGATCAAGCTCGAATTGTATGTTGTCATTCCTTGTTTAGGATATAAATGCAACATTAGAAGAAAATTTTTGGGTTCGAATGGTTGATGTAAAAGACTTTTTTGGTAATCTTAATGAAACATAGCCTACTCTAGTTTTGATGTATCAGACTTGATGAAATCATGTTTAATGGAAGTTAGTTCTTTTTTTACCATCTTATTTCTCTCACTCTGAAATTGTACTATCATTGAAGGATTCAAATGATATGTGTAGCTATATGAAAATGGATCTTTGATTGTGATACTGCTATAGCTTTCTCAGAGTTTTTCTTGTTTGGGATTAAGAATTTCTTGTATCCGAAGCATTTCCCTCCTTTGTCTACTGGCATAGCTTGAAGCTAGTGGTATATTTACTTCATTTTCTTACTAAGTATTCCTCCTATCCACACTAATATTTAAAATCGTGACCTAAGCTAATCAAGACCTCTTTTTCTCATGCACTTTATCCATAATATCCTGTGTTTTGATATTGTTGAACTGAGTTTTATCCATTTGACACCTCATTTGAAAACTTATCTCATAAACCTATTGATGGGAACTGAGCTTGCACTTTAGCAGTCAAAGTGTAACTTTTAGTGTTAACATTCTTGGCATCGTTTCCTAGGAACAAATTGAAAACATTTCCCTGGGACTGAATGACAAAGAAATATTGATTCTGAAGGTGCATAAGAAATCAGTACATTGAAGACTGCAGTTTGCACCTAGTGACTCCATTGTTTCAGTTGTGGCTCCTAAAGGCAGACACACAAGGTCTACTCCACATTTACCTTTGGATACACCTAAAGTTGACCCAGAGAAGATTATCAAGAAGGGAAAATCTTTTCAGTTGTTGTTCTAGGTACTTCTGGTCATTTTCTCGATTCCACTTTTAAAACACCAGTACCTATATCTAGTTCTCCTCTTTTACCCTCTATTGAAATTTCTAGAAATTTGGATCTTGAAGATTTCCATGTAGAATACTCTTCTTTTTCTCCCAAATTGAAAGTATAAATATTTGAGGTTCTTGCCTCTCCTGATGTTGTAAGTTGGTTTATACTTGAGAGCTTAGAATATTTTCCTACCTTGGGTTCTCCATCTCCTCCTTCTCTTAAATTTGTTCTGAAAAAAGAGGAAGAAACCTCAGTACCCTTGGAATCTACACCATATTATTACAAGACTTAGCCTCTCCTTGTGAAAAATGAAATCTCTCCATCCTGCATTCCTCCTTCTCCCAAGATACACATAATCAAGACTGCAATTGTACCAGTCAAGAATCAATCTCATCCTTGTTCTCCTAGAATTTATAATCTAATGGCAGGTGCTAACCTTCCTAGAAATAGGATGGATTCCATAGTAGCTGCTAGGTATGCCCCTATTGTGTTGCCCCATCCTATGAATTCTCTCCCAGTTGGATAATACCTTAAGTAAATGCCCAAGTTTACAGGGGAATATGGCATAACTATAGAGGGACACCTTGCAGCCTTTTATAGCTATGATGACAATCTTAATATTGAGAATCAAGATGTGTGGATGAGAGTTTTTGTACAAAGCCTTGATGGTGAGGCTAGGAAATGGTGTAGGGATTTAACTCCTAGATCTATTGTTGGAATTGAAGCTATGGATAATGCCTTTTTGAGGCATTGGGGAGAGAAGGAAAATTTCCTATATTATATTATAGAATTTGGGTCAATCAAGAGGAAAGAAAGGGGAACATGTTTTAGATTTTTCAAAAAGATTTAATAAAATGTACAAAAAAATCCCCACAGAAATTAAGACCACAGAAAATTCTGCCAAGATCACCTATGCCAATTCTTTTAACACTGAGTTTTGCCTCTTGTTGAGAGAAAGGAGATCTACCTCTCTAGCTCATATGCAAGATGTGACTTTGGAGGTAAAATCTAATATATTGGCAGTTGACAAGCTCAGGGGAAAATATGATAGAGATAGGAGAAAACGTAGGGTTGAAGCTTCAACCTATGATTCCTTTGGTGTCAATCCTCAAGTTGATGAACTAATAAAATTGGTTAAATCACTTTCTACTAAAACGGAAAAGATGAAGCTTGAGGGAAAACAGAGTTATAGAAACACACAGAATGTCGATAACAAAGGAAATTTCAGGAGACCAAACAATGCCCCTCCTGTCCTTCAAAGAGATCAAAGAAATAGGGATGACCAAAAAGTCTGAACCCCTCTCAAAAATAACATGGTTGGTGATGAAGTAGGAGAGGATGAAGAAAATGATCCAGAAATTCATTGTGTAGGTGATACCTCTCCATCCCCTCATTTAACTCAGTCTGCATATGAGGATTCTCATATGGACAACCAATTGAATGAAATGAGTAAAGGAGAAAAAGCTAGTGAAAATACAAATAAATACAACTTAAGGTCAAAGAAGAAGGAGGGGACATGTAACACATCAGATCAACCCAATAAAACAGAAAATGTTTCTAAGGCTGTGGTTTCTAGCAACAAAGAAAAAGAAGAAAAAAACCCTCAAGCAGTGATTAAAATCCTTGTCCCAGAAATTAAGGAGATTCTGAAATATCCCTCTTCCTTCAGCTTTGAGATTGAAATTCAAAAGATAAAAATTCTAGTACCATTTTAAGATCTGATTAAAAATGAAGAATTCAAAAAATATCTTTCCAAGATGTTGCAACCCGAGTCTTCCTCCAATTCCATAGACTCAGTGAACCTTCAAGATGAAAAACCAGTAGTCATATTGGGACCTTTGGTAGAAGATAGGGATGACTATTCTCCTCCATTCATGATAAAGTTTTTCACAACTGCGTGATGGACTCAGGTGCATCTCATAACCTTATGCCCAAAAATATCATGGATGAGCTTGGTCTAAAAATTACAAAAAACTATCATGACCTATACTCATTTGAATCTAGAAAAGTGAAGTGCCTTGGGGTAATCAAAGACCTAGTTGTTACCTTGTTTCATATTCCCATGAAAAGTGTGGTCATGGATATTGTGGTGGCTAATTTCCCCCCTAAGTTTGGGATGTTATTGTCAAGATCTTGGATCAGAGGGAACTTTGCATATGGACCTTTCATATGCCACCATTACTATATTTGGAGGAGAGCACAAAAGGTTTTATAAGGAAGCACAACTAACTTACATCATCAGTGATGAAGATAATCCTACAAACCACCCCATTTTTTAAGTTGATATTGATTTAGGATCCAATATTTTACAGCTCTTCGATGCTCCTCAATAACCTATTGAAATCAGAAAACAACCTATTAAAACTTGTGAGATTCCTCCTCAAAATACCCTTGTATGGAAGATGTTTTTTGATGGAGCCTCTTCTAAAGAAAGTGTTGGTGATGGAGTGGTCTTTATTTCCCCAACTGAAGAAATCATATCGTTGTCTTATAAACTTGAATTTGAAACTACAAAAAATGTAGCAGAATATGAGGCTCATGTTTTGGGTTTGAAGGCTGCTAAAGATATGAAGATTGAAGAGTTAGCAGTGTTTGGAGATGCTGAACTAATTGTACATCAATTTAAAATTTTGTATCAATCTAAACACCCTAGGTTAAGGACTTACGAGAATGAAGTTTGGGATGTTATCGATAATTTATTCTCAGCTTTTAATATCTCTTTTGTTCCAAGAGAATAAAATACTATGGAGGATTCTTTGGTTGTTTCTGCAGGATTCTTTGGTTGTTTCTACAAGTAATTCCTTTTCCCCCCAAGCTAAAATATGATGTGGAAGTGAAGTATAGACCCTATATACCTGAAAATGTCAAACATCGAAAGGTATTTGAGGATGATCTTCAGATCAAAATATTTTTGGAAACTATGGAAGAGTTTTTTGCTCTTCAAATTGGTCAAGATCATGATGATACCAAAATCCCTCATGATGATATTTTCCTAAATAAAATTCCAGACCACAAGATTGTTCAATTGACCAATAACCAGATTCCAAAGGATTAGTTCCTTTGGAGATATTATTTGATAGAAATGATGTTGTTGTGAAAGTTAGAGGTTCGAGTGAAGAGGCTGATGTGACAGAATGGAACTTAGATACAGAGGAAAATCCAAAATATCTAAAATTGTCTAGCAGTTTATCAAAAGAGAAAAGGATTGAGTATGTTAAGCTATTAAAGGAGTTTGTTGATGTATTTTCCTAGAAATATGGATACCTACAAACTTATGACACAAGCATCATTGAACATAAGATCTCTTTAAAAGAGGATACCAAGCCATTTAGGGAGAAACTTAGACATATAAATCCCATGTTGCTTCCTATTATGGAAAAGGAAGTTAAGAAGTTGTTTGATGCCAATATAATCATACATTTAAGGTACTCTGAGTGGGTGGCTAACTTGGTCCTTGTGAGGAATAAGAATGGCGAAATCAGACTTTGTGTTGATTTCCGAAATTTGAACAGAAGTTCCAAGAAAGATAATTACCCCTTGCCTAAGATGGAGCATATTTTACAGAGGGTAATTGTTTTAAAAAGGATGTCTATGATTGATGGATTCTCAGGCTACATTCATATCTCTATCCTACCTAAATATAGAGAAAATACAACTTTTACTACTCCTTGGGGAACATTCATGTATGCTAAAATTCCCTTTGGACTAATGAATGCAGGAGCAACCTTTCAGCGAGAAATGGATATTTTCTTTATTGGGGAGAAGGACAAATTTGGGGTCATCTATTTGGATGAAATTACAGTGTTCTCAAGATTTGATAAGGAACATTATCATCATCTGAAAAGGTATTCCTGGAATATAGTAAGTTTGGACTCTCTCTCAATCCCAAGAAGTCTTTGTTTTCTATGAAATAAGGAAAGTTGTTGGGACACATTCTATCAACAAAAGGAGTAAGGATTGATCCAAGTAGAGTGGAGGCCATCCAGACTCTATCTCTTCCTATATCCAAGAAGGAAGTTCAGTATTTCTTGGTTAAAATAAAAATTTTGAGAACATTCATCTTTGACTTTGTTGAATTGGTTAAGTACATCACATCTATGCTTAGAAAGGGGAATGAGGTGAAATGGATTGTTGAAGCTCTGAATTATTTTGACCAAATTAAACAAGAATTGACTGAAGCACTTGTTCTCATCAGCCCTGATTATTCAAAGGAATTTCTGATATTTTCTTTTTCTTCACATGACAAATTTTTTGTTGTCCTTCTTAAGAAAAACACAGATGGGATGGAGCAACCTATTTCCTTTTTCAGCAGGGCATTAAGGGATGCAGAAATAAGGTATGATATTATGGAAAAGCAGGCTTATTCTTTGGTTAAATCCCTCAAAGCCTTCAAGGTATAAATTCTTCATTCCAATATTATTGCCTATGTCCCATCATCCTCTGTGAAATAAATACTTATCTAGCCTAATATAGATGGAAAGAGGAGCAAGTGGATTGCCAAAATTTTAAAGTTTGACCTTGAAATGAAGCCTACTAAGTTGGTGAAAGGCCAAGGTTTAGCAACATTTATGGCTGAATCAAATTGCAAAGAATTGGGGGTAAATTTCATGAACCTAAACTATGAAAATCAACAAACTGATATTTTTGTCAAAATCTCTCATATCAATCCCAACTTGGCAGAATGCACTTGGTACAAAGACATCATTTATTTTCTTCAAAAGTTGAAGCCTCCTGATGGTTTAGAAAATAACAAGGTAAGAGATTTGAAGCTAAAGGAAATCAGATATTGTCTCATTAATCACATATTATATTGGAAATATCCTCTAGGGGTTTTCTTGAGATGTCTAGATCCAAGGGAGGCTGAAAAGGCCATGACTGATTTTCATGACAACTTGTGTGGGGGTCATCACTTTTGGAGAACCACAACATATAAGATCCTCAGAGCCGATTATTTTTGGCATAGCCTTTTTACTGATGTTTGTGCAAAGATTAGAGCATGTGACAAATGTCAGAAGTTTTCAGGAAAGCAACAGCTGAAATCTTTGCCTCTAAATCATGTGCTGGTTTCTGGCCCCTTCCAGCAGTGGGGACTTGACTTCATTAGGGAAATTCATCCAGCATCAAGTGGTCAACACCAGTGGATTTTGACTGCAACTGACTATTTCACCAAGTGGATAGAAGCCATTCCTACAAGGAGTGCTTCACACAAGGTAATCATTAGTTTTCTTGAGGATATCATGTCAAAATTTGGTTGTCCAAGAAAGATTGTTACCGACAATGCTGCCTCTTTCAAATATGAACCCTTGGTAAAGTTTTGTGAGAAGAATGGGTTTCAATTAGTCCATTCTACCCCTTATTACCCCCAAGGCAATGGTTTAGCAGAATCTTCTAACAAAAGCCTTGTAAATATCATCAAGAAGTTACTGGAGTACAACAAGAAAGCATGGAACTCAAAGCCAAAATTTCCCTTATGGGCTCATAGAGTTACTACAAAGATATCACTTGGTATTTCCCCCTTTCATCTTGTATATGGGATTGAAGTTATTTTCCCTGCTCATCTTTCCTTACCTGTGGAAAATTTCCTTCAGGATCAACAAGGAGAACTAGATGATATGTTCAAAAGGAAACGACAACTAGTAGAAGTACATCAGACTAGGGAGAAGTTCATTGATAAAGCACAGAGCCATCAACAAAAGATCAAGCAAGCCTTTGAAAAGAAGGTAAGAAAATAATATTTCCATCTGGGAGATCTGGTGCTCAAGTGGGATGCACCCAAGAAAGCCAAAGGAAAACATGGTAAATTCGAAGCCTTGTGGATTGGTCCTTTCAAGATTTCTGAAATTTTTCAAAATAATACTTATAAATTGTAGAACTTGAAGGATTCTGAATTTTTTGGTGGCCCTGTTAAAGGGCACTTTCTGAAGAATTATTTTGCTTGAGCCATGAGTGGCTGCCCCATCCATTGTAAATATCACTTTTTGTTTTTTCTTTCTATTTGAATAAATGACCCCATAGCCCTAGGATAAGACACGAAAGTTGTTTGTTCTTGGTAGCTCACAAGGAGCATGCCATCCCCTGTGGAGCCAATGTTATCACATGAAGTTGTTAAGGGTCACATGAAGTTGTTGTGGGTCAATTCATCCTTAGCTTTTTAATTTTTTATCCTTAGTCTTGTTTAAGTTTTACTTTTGATCTCCTCTTTATGGTTTTCTTAGTTTTTAGCACAAATAAATCAAGGTTGATGTTGGCCCATGCCTTTGTTTTATATCTTCATCTCATCACAAGATTATATAGCCATCACCTCCCCCTTATGTCACCACTACCCTGACATGTCACCACTTTCACTATGCGTTTAAACCCCTCCACCTGTTACAAGGTCAAATCAAATTTGTTTTAGTACATTGCCATCTCATCAGGACATTTCATAATGCATCTTAAGTACATATTCCCTCATTACCATTATTTCACTTATGAGGCTTGTGTCAGTTGATCTTATTGTTTTCAGCATCCATAATTTAAAGGAAATAATTTGGGATTTATTCATTTAAGGTTGTCTAATTGTTTTATCAAAGATTTCAAATTTTCTCCTAGTTTGGCGCTGCAGAAACTCCTAAGTTCAAACAGGCACTACGGAATCTGCTGCAGACTGGCTGGCAGAGGGGAATTGGAGGTTAGAGTTGTTGTAGGAAATTTCATACAAGCTGAAGCATATATGTTGTTAAGCCACAGTGTCCAGGAACTCCTTGAGTTTATTGAACTCTGTTGAAAATAAGCTTAAGGTTGTGATTGTGTTTTCCCTCCTGGGCACTACGAATTGAGGACCCACATTGCTAACCTACCCCTTTTACCATTTCTATCACCAATTCTCAGCTAGTTGCAGTATTTTCAACTTCTTTTACTACATTGAGAAAATATTGTTGTCAAAGCCATTGTGTATATCTCTTTCCTAGCCCTTGTTGTTTATACTACGAAATCTACTACAGATTATGTTGTGAATCCTCTGTTTTGGTGTTGTGAACCTGTATATCAAACTCAACATTGTTATCCTCTGATCACATACCATGTATCAACTAATTTCTTTTTAATTTTTAATTGTTATTTCAAGTTGAAAGTTTTTCTACGTTGGAAATTTAAAGAGCCTTGCTGATTAAAGTTGTGATGACCTTGCAAATGATGGTGAATTGTTAGCTTAAAACTTTGGCAACTTCTTCTTCCTTGCATATCCTTTTTCTTGAAGGGTTTTATTCCATTTCTTAACCATCAGTTTCCCTTCCATAAGCTCATAAGTCAAATGGGGAGGAAAAATCTGAAGCCTTAAAAGAAACCATCTTTGAAAAAGACCATCATTCCAAACCCTAAGACTTTTTTTCTTTGTTTGGCATGTCACATCTCTCAGATTATTGTATTATTTTCCTCCTATAATAGAAAATGGATACACCACAACAAACGAAGGCTCACAAGGGTGGAGATGTAGTCAGGACCGAGCCCTATGATATGCATTTATTTGATGTTGAACCTTTGATCAGAGAGGTCATCCAGTGAGTTGGATGTTTCAATTTCTGTCAGGATATGTAGAGGGGACACCCTGAGGTAGCCAGAGAGTTTTCCTTGAATTTTGATGGCACCAAAACCAAGGTGGGAACCCTTGAACTTGAGGTATCTGAAGCCACAATTACATCAACCACTGAGATACCCGACACTTGTGAAATATGGTTTAAATGCATTAATCTTAATGCATCCTTCTCTAAACAGTTCCTCAAACCAGAATGTCAAGAAGATAACCTATCAAAGGGAGTGCCTAGGAGCCACTTGGTTGAGATATTTGACAAGATATTAAGGGTGATGCCATAAATTAAATATTCCGTATCAACTAAGTGACATTTCAAAGAGGATGTGGCAGTCAGTTTCCGCAGAAGTTAGGACTTACAGGACGATTTCCGGATGAACCATAATGAATTTTCAAAACAAAAATGAGGTTATTGTCAAGCACATTTCAAAGAGGATGTGGCAGTAAGTGATGACAAGATATTAAGGGTGATTCCAATATATGTGATGCCATAAATTAAATATTGGATCAAATATTAATATAAATATTTTAATAAAAATATATATATTAATAATAATAAACCCTTTTTCTATTTTATAAGGACTTTGGGCATATGAGGCTTAACACATTACTTTGTGGATAGGATAAGGGTGCTTAATAAAAGGAATATTTTTTATTTTCAAAGGGAATATGAAAATAAGGGTAAAAATGAATGAAGTGATGGAACTAAGGGATTTAGATAAGCATTAAGGATAGGTATAGGTTTGGTATATTTGCCAAATTTTTTACTCATGGAGGACATAAATATTTTGGATGATTAGTTGAGTGAAGGATTTAGGTGATGGGAGCTTGACGGAGCTGGTGAAAAAGTTTTAAAATCTGAGTGGAAAGATAACACAAGGATAAGATGCTTTGGGAAAAATTAATGCAAATTAGCAGGTGATAACATAGGCTCCAACTAGGGATGTTATCCTCCCTATGAGGTAGCAAAGAACTTGTAGACCCGGTGCCTGATCCATTGGGATGCTCCGAAAAAATGTGTGTGTACCCTTCTCCGACCAATCACCAGTGTCTGCTGAAATCCAAATTCTGCACACTGCTCTCAACTAGATACTGAACATTGAATACACCGCTAAAATCTAACTGTACACAATACTGGAAATACAAACTGAAAAATGCTTGACCAACAAGATTATTTTCACACTCCTATCTACTCTAAAACTGTTGAAATGAATACTCAATCAAGTGATGCTAAAGTGCTAATGCAACCAATAAAGCAATTGGCTTCCCGATTTTTCTCTTCTCACATCTTTTTTAAGCAGGCAGACAAATGTAAAAGATGGACACTGAAAACAAAAATTGAATCCAAAATATGAGCGTATGAATGAAACAAACTCCTCCTTCATTGATGACTATAATAGGATGGCCATAGGATCTTGAAAACCATGAAAAATCATTTCTTCTTGATGAGCAAAAACATAAAGACAAGTCACTTTCATAAGTGTTTGTTGTTCTTGCTCTATTTCTTCTGTTTTGAGAACATTTTCAAATGAAATGGAAGCAATAGGTTTGTCTACTCTTCCATGCATATCAACAAAAAAAATCATACATTATTGAACATCTTCAAATATGACAGCCATATTATGTGTATCAAGGCTATCCTCTTGTTCATCAAGCAATTATGGTTTGGTTTTATTAACCTTATGGAAATTTGCTTGAGGACTGTTATTTTGACTTTCAAATTAATGAATGGAAATAAGTTCCTACCCATAATCCTCTTGCAAATTTGAAAATCTAACAGCATGCACTATTTCATAGTCTAGAGTTCCCATGGATGCATTTTCAAAACCATGATTTTCAAATGACTCAAATAAAACCACTGCCTCTTCATTGTCTTTATGTATTTCTGATTGAAAAATGGCATACGTTTTTTTTTTTCTTTCCTGAAACTCTATCTAATTTGTTTGTTCAATTCTTGAAGTCTCCATAGATGTAGTTTCAGAACCCTCATCCATGTTTAGGCCACTTAGAATTTGAACAACCACATCATTCACAGGGAAAGAAAGACAACTTTGAAACATTTTGTCTTGTTGAATATCTTTATCAAGTTCAGGAGAAGGAAAATGACTTTTAACAACAGTTTCTTGATTAGCTTCATCTTCAGCCAAAGGAGGGGCTACTGTTTTTTGTTGGTATGAATATTTATAAAGGGATTCTACGATTTCATCATTCATACACTCTCCAAAAACATTTTCAAGGTACTTAATGAAATGTTCACAAAATTTACAACAATCTTCAAACACCAAGAATGAAGGATTAGATTCTTCATAATGATTAAATAATGTTATGTGGAAATACTTAAGAGAGTATAAGCTACCTGGTTTTAAACCTTCATACCATAATATTGCTTTCCCCTCTAAAGTGGCCATAAAAATTTTCATCAAACAATCCTCATGAAATTCAACCCCCAACTTACATATGTGCATGTGAAATCTAATCAAGTGCAAAGCAACATCATTTCCTTTCCCATCTTCAAATTTAGGAAAATATTTTTGCTAATTTATGTGAGGAATATGATTTGGAAATCCAAGAATATGAGAGTGATTCATTGGAGCATACCTTGCATATATTGAACTCATCTTCAGACAGTGGATTCGTCAATGATGTTTTGGAAGCTGGATTTTGCATTGAGAGTGGAGTCGCCAATTAAAATTAAAAATTTTGGATTCTTCTACCAATGGAATCAACTTCAAACTAATTTTTTGATGTGTGGAGTCGCCAGAGAAGGAATATAGCCAATATGTGCATAAGTGTCTGCTACTCTCAGACCTTAGAACTCAACCATGTCATTCTTTCCCAGGGAAAAATTTTCAATTTCGTCCCCAGCAACGGCGCCATAATGTTAGCACTCTGTAAATTTTGTTCAACTAATAGAAAAATGATAGAGGTAATTGTTTCAACCTACTTTAGAGCTGAGCACTAGCATGTTCAACTCAGAGAGGGATCTCTCTTGTCACTTGATACTTCTTTGGCAATCGGTGGCTAGATTTGGTTTGTTTTGGGGTTTTTTTTATAAAGTTGCTGGCAAGGAAGGGGAGGGACAGTTAGGGCTATGGAGTCAAAATTCTGAAAGTGAAGTAAAACAATGATTGGCCAGTAGAAATCTCCATAGGATAAAGGCTAGATGAGGCAATGAATATGAGTTGTTAATTGAGTTTAAGCATGGTGTAAGAAGAAAGAGAAAACAAATAACTGTATCAGAGCATCACTAAAATGAATTCCGAATTAGTTAAGAAGAACACACACACAGTTTAAATTTCTTAAGCTAAGATCATCACAAGATGAATTCTGATCTTTTAACGATCCAATTTAAACAGAATACAATGAAAATGGAAATAAATAACACAGGAAATACATACGATAAGAGAAGACAAAACTCATATCACCACCATTAGAATCTTTTCATAGAGGCTTCAAAAGCTTCTGCATATTTATTCAATTCATCTCCAGAAAATTACAATTGATTTCAGAAACAACTAAAAGGTGCCCTTGCACTTCTGCCCACATTAATACATTCGGAACCTCTATCATTTATAAAATTTTGAGTTCCTTTCAATTAGAAACCGATTACAATAGCTGACCTGAAACGTTTCAGCTTCTTCCCCAAAATAGAAACAATTACTGTTATCACCGAAATTTCGTTCGCAGATGGCGACAAGAACTCTGCATCGTCAAAACAGAAATGAAGTCATTCATGGCACTGAATTAATTTCACAGCATTCCATAAGGGTCAAAAACTATACAAAGTAACCAAAAATTGAAGGGCGCTTTACAACAGTTTGGTGCGCGCACACATGCGCAGGACAAGAACGTATGATGCGTGCATGCGCGCACGACGTGCGGCTGTCAACGCAAAAACCCGCGCACCTGCTAATACGACGCATTTATTGAATTGGCCGGCCTCCCAACCACTTTCGGACCAGCTCCCAATCTGATTTGACTCCCAAATCCGAGCTAAATCCACAGGGTAGGCAGGTTAATGACCTAATGAAGCCCTAAAGAGCCCCTTTTCACACTTTGAAGAGGTTACATAATCGCCCGGTGATCTGCTATAAAAAGCCATGAAGGAACATTGTTTTCGCAAGGAATTTCAAGTAGTGTTATGCTGCTAAGATT
>ML777520.1:301139-313447 GCA_009831015.1 Picea engelmannii
AAATTCATCTCCATCTAGTCGGAATATGTGTCACAAAAACATGTCTCGAATAGGAAATTGTAACAGAAAAATATGGCTCCAATATTCCCTCGAATCTCCCAATCCGTGACACTTGTCTGAAAATGAATGAGGTTAATGTTCTTGGGTCAGTGCTTGACAATAACGTCCTTTGGATTTTGAAAACTCATTCTCGTTCATCCGGAAATCATCCTATAAGTCTCAACTGTTGCGGAAACTAACTGCCACATCCTCTTTGAAATGTCACTTGTGTTTTTTCCAAATCTAATTTTATTTATCCATATTTTTCTTAAATATTTGGGAATAATATATTTGAATAAAAATAATCCCCAAATATTTTTTATCCTTTAAAATTAAATTTCCATAATTTAAATCATGCCCTTGGTTTTGAAAAAACATTTATTGTTTGCTTCCCATAGTTTTAAAAACCATGTCTTGTTTTGCCCAATTTACCATTTCACTGTAAAAAACATTTACTGTTACCATTTCACTGTGAAAAACATTTATTGTGTCATGTTTTTTCCAATTTACCGTTTCATTGTGAAAATCATTTACCGGTTTCTTTCCCATGGTTTTGAAAACCATGTCTTGTTTACCATCTTTGGTAAAATTCTTTTGATCTTCTTCTTTTACTTATGTAAAACCTTTGGATAAAGAATTATCCAAAGTCTTCCTTTCAGGTGCATCTTCCCATTTAATTCTTTTTCATGGAACTAAACATTAATCTCTTTAATTTGTAAAACTTAAATTTCACCTCTATAAAACCTTTTCACCATGAGGAAGAATCTCATTTATTGGAAATTCCAAGAATCTCATTTATTGGAAATTCCATAATTATTATAGAAATGCATTCCTAGAAAATGTGCCGCACATAAACTATATGATAAACGGTTTCATTTATTATATCAGGCTTGGGCTGGAGTGGTTTACTCCACACCACTTTTACCCCCGATATTCACCACGGAAAGACAAGTCTCCCCAACCAAAAGCCATCGGTTTATATATCGGCCCACCTTCACATAATTAACCTCTGCATTAATTCTATGCCATAAATTAAATATTCGATCAAATATTAATATAAATATTTTAATAAAAATATTTATATGAATAATAATAAACTCTTTTTATATTTTCTAAGGACTTTGGGCATATGAGGCTTAACACATGACTTTGTGGATAGGATAAGGGTGCTTAATAAAAGGAATATTTTTTATTTTCAATGGAAATATGAAAACGAGGGTAAAAATGAATGAAGTGATGGAACTAAGGGATTGAGATAACCATTAAGGCTAGGTATAGGTTTGAAATATTTGCCAAAAATTTTACTAATGGAGGACATGACTATTTTGGATGATCAGTTGAGTGAAGGATTTAGGTGATGGGAGCTTGACGGAGCTGGTGAAAAAGTTTTAAAATCTAAGTGGAAAGATAGCACAAGGACAAGATTCTTTGGGAAAATTTAATGCAAATTAGCATGTGATAACAGGAATAACAAGAAGAAGAAGGGGAAGCTCATCACTCTCCACAAAGGGAATTTTCACCCTAACCAGCTCCAGAATTAGCAGAGATTCCCTCAGCTAAAACCACAAGCAAAAAAGGGAAAAGGTTACTCTTCCCCTCACCAACTACTGCAGTTGAGATTAAATCTAGGAGGCCCTTCACCAGGTCATCAACCAAGAAGGAAACTGCTGAAAAAGAAGTCATAACAGAACCTCTTGTCAAGAGGAAGGATAAGGGTAAAATTGAGACTGTTGAAAAACATGTTGAAATCATAGACATAACCAATCCCCCTAAGAACCCTACCTTCAAAATATTGATCAGACAACTCAAATATGCCAGAAAGGATGTTGGTCACTTGAAGGAAGAAGGGTTGGTTGAGAGGAAAAATTTGAAGGATCTTATGGATATGTATTCGAAAACCATTGATCTGGCTAGGTTTACAGCAAGGAGATTTCTTCCCCTCCATAGGCAGCTTAGTAATTTATACAAGCAGAACAAATATTTACAATCTGATATCAGAAAGCTCAAGCTGGAGTTACAACCTTTCAAAGATGAATTAGCTCAAATAAATATGAGTGTATTAGCTCAAGATGGAACTAGGAGGAGTACCAGACTCAGGAGGTGAAATGAAGTGGCTGAAAGAATCTAATTTTTGGTGGTTACCCTTGCATTTTGAAGTTTTGGTGGGAAGTATTATGATTATACCTGATTTTGCATTCATACACCCTATTTGGAGGCTTATATAGGATTATATACCTTTAGGAAATGTTTTTGGGTATTTTTGACTCAAACTGCACAAATCGGACAACTACAGAACATTTTGTAGTGCATGGCACTGCGAAATGATCTACACAGACAGAATTTGCAAATTCGTTGTGGAATTTTCTGTGCAATGATCTACACAGTCGAGTTGGAACTTCATTGTGGAATCTGCTAGGAAATGGTCTACACTGGCAGGCACTGCATAATTCTCTACGGAATTCACTGTGAAATACACTACAAACTAGATGATGAATTCAACACTACATGATTCACTGCCAATTTCTATTTTGATGGGTTTTCAGAGAATCAATGGCCACCAGATGGCTAGTGGAGCTTAGCAAAGATGCTTGGAGGTCAATTAGAGCTGGAGGACACATGGAAACAAAGGATATGTGCTCAAGGGACACCTCACTATGCAAAGATTATGGTGTTAGGATCGTTGCCAACATTTCCCCTGTTTATAGCAGTTTTTTTTTCCCACTTGAACAGGTGTAAGATTTTCAATTTTAGGAGGAATAATCCTATGTTAGAGGATCAAGATCGAATTGTATGTTTTCATTCCTTGTTTAGGCTATAAATGCAACATTAGAAGAACATTTTTGGGTTCGAATGGTTGATGTAAAAGACTTTTTTGGTAATCTTAATGAAACAGAGCCTACTCTATTTTTGATGTATCATAATTGATGAAATCTGGTTTAATGGAAATTAGTTCATTTTTTGCCATCTTACTTTTCTCACTCTGAAATTGTACTATCATTTAAGGATTCAAATGATATGTGTAGTTGTGTAACAATGGATGTTTGATTGTGATATTGTTATATCTTTCTCAGAGTTTTGTTTCCTTGGATTTAAGAAGTTCTTGTATTTGAAGCATTTCCCTCCTTTTATCTACTGGCATAGCCTAAAGATAGTGGTAGATTTACTTCATTTTCTTACTAAGTATTCATCCTATCTACACTAATATTTAAAACCATGACCTAAGCTAAAAAAGACCTCTTTTGTTGATGCACTTTATCCAGAGTTTCCTGTGTTTTGATATTGTTGAACTGAGTTTTATCCATTTGACACCTCATTTGAAAAATTATCTCATAAACCTATTGATGGGTATTGAGCTTGCACTTTAGCGGTCAAAGTGTAAATTTCAGTGCTAACATTCTTGGCATCGTTGTCGAGGAATGGATTGAAAACATTTCCCTGGGATTGAATGACAAAGAAATATTGATTTTGAAGGTTCATAAGAAATCGGTACATTGAAGACTACAATTTGCACCTGGCGAATCCATTGTTTCAATTGTGGCTCCTAAAGGTAGACACACGAGGTCTACTCCACATCTACCTCTGGCTACACTTGAATTTGACCCAGAGAAGATTATCAAGAAGGGAAAATATTCTCAAGAAGGCTTTTTAGTTATTGTTCTAGGTACTTCTCGTCATTTTCCTGATGCCACTTTTAAAACACCAGTAGCTATATCTAGTTCTCCTCTTTTACCATCTAYTGAAATTTCTAGAAATTTGTATCTTGAAGTGTTCCATGTAGAATACTCTTTTTTTTCTCCCAAATTGAAAGAAGAAAGTTTTGAAGTTTTTTCCTCTCCTGATGTTGCAAGCTGGTTTATACTTGAGAGCTTAGAATATTTTCCTATCTTGGGTTCTCCATCTCCTTCTTCTCTTAAATTTGTTGTGAAAAAAGAGGAAGAAACCTCAGTACCCTTGGAATCTACACCATCTTCTTCCAAGACTCAGCCTCTCCTTGTGAAAATGGAAATCTATCCATCCTACATTCCTCCTTCTCCCAAGCTACACATAATAAAGATTGTGGTTGTACCAATCAAGAATCAATCTCCTCCTTGTTCTCCTAGAAATTATAATCCAATGGAAGGTGCTAACCATCCTAGAAATAGGATGGATTCCATAGTAGCTTCTAGGTATGCCCCTCTTGTTTTACCCCGACCTATGAATACTCTCCCAGTCGGAGACTACCTTAAGTACATGCCCAAGTTTATAGGGGAAGAGGACATAACTGCAGAGGAACACCTTGCAGTATTTTATAGCTATGCTGGCAATCTTAATATTGAGAATGAACATGTGTGGATGAGATTTTTTGTACAAAGCCTTGATGGTGAGGCTAGGAAATGGTTTAGGGGTTTAACTCCTGGATCTATTGTTGGAACTGAAGCTTTGGATGATGCCTTTCTGAGGCATTGGGGAGATAAGAAAATTTTCCTATATTATATTACAGAGTTTGGGTCACTCACGAGGAAAGAAGGGGAATCTGTTTCATATTTTTCAAAAATATTTAATAAAATGTACAATAAAATCCCCACATAAATTAATCCTACAGAAACTTCTGCCAAGATCACCTATGCCAGTTCTTTTGACCCTGAGTTTTGCCTCTTGTTGAGAGAATGAATACCTACCTCTATAGCTCATATGCAAGATGCAACTTTGGAGGTAGAATCTAATATATTGGCAGCTAACAAGATCAGGGGAAAATCTGATAGAGATAGGAGAAAAGGTAGGGATGAATATTGAACCTCTGATTCCTATGGTGTCAATCCTCAAGTTGATGAACTAACAAAATTGGTTAAATGCTTTCTATTGAAATGGAAAATATGAAGCTTGAGGGAAAACAAAGTTATAGAAACACACAGAATGTTGATAACAAAGGAAATTTCAGGAGACCAAACAATGCCCCTCAGGTCCTTCAAAGAGATCAAGGAAATTGGGATGACCAAAAATTCCAAACCCCTCTCCAAAATAACATGGTTGATGATGAAGTAGGAGAAGATGAAGAAAATGATCCAGAAATTCATTGTGTAGGTGATACCTCTCCATCTCCTCATTTAACTCAATTTGTATATGACGAGTCTCTTATCGACAACCAATTGAATGAATTGAGTAAAGGAGAAAAGGCTAGTGAAAATCCAAATAAATACAACTTAAGGTCAAAGAAGAAGGAGGGGAATCCTAGCACATCAGATCATCCCAATAAGACATAAAATTATGCTAAGGTTGTGGTTTCTAATAGCAAAGAAAAATAAGAACAAAACCCTCAAGCAATGATTAAGACCCTTGCCCTGGAAATTAAGGAGATTATGAAATCTCCCTCTTCCTTCAGCTTTGAGAATGAAATTCAAAAGATAAAAATTCCAACACCATTTTTAGAGCTGATTAAAAATGAAGAATTCAAAAAATACATTTCCAAGATGTTGCAACCTGAGTCTTCCTCCAATTCCATAGACTCAGTGAACCTTCAAGATGAAAAACCAGCATTCATATTGGGACCTTTGGTAGGAGATAGTGATGACTCTTCTCCTCCATTCTACACATCATTAAATATTCATGATAAAGTTTTTCACAACTGCTTGATGGACTTAGGTGCATCTCATAACCTTATTCCCAAAACTGTCATGGATAAGCTTGGTTTGGAAATTACAAAAACCTATCATGACCTATACTCATTTGACTCTAGAAAAGTGAAGTGCCTTGGGGTAATCAAAGACCTGGTTGTTACCTTGTTTCAATTTCCCATGAAATGTCTGGTCATGGATATTGTGGTGGCTGATGTCCCCCCTAATTTTGTGATGTTATTTTCAAGATCTTGGATCAAGAGACTAGGGGGGAATTTGCATATGGACCTTTCATATACCACCATTCTTGTATTTGGAGCAGAGCACACAAGGCTTTATAGGAAAGAAAAACTAGCTTACATCATCAACGATGAAGCTAATCCTACAAACCACCCCATTTTTGCAGTTGATATTGATTTAGGATCCGGTATTTTACAGCTCATTGATGCTCCTCAATCACCTATTGAAATTAGAAAACAACCTATTAAAACTTGTGAGATTCCTCCTCAAAATACCCTTGTATGGAAGATGTTTTTTTATGGAGCCTCTTCTAAAGAAAGTGTTGGTACTGGAGTCGTCTTTATTTCCCCAACTCAAGAAATCGTATCTTTGTCTTATAAACTTGAATTTGAAACTACAAATAATGTAGCAGAATATGAGGCTCTTCTTTTGGGTTTGAGGGATGCTAAATATATGAATATTGAATAGTTAGCAGTGTTTGGAGATGTTGAACTAATTGTACATCAAGTTAAAAATATGTATCAAGGTAAAAACCCCAGATTAATGGCTTACAGAAATGAAGTTTTGGATCTTATTGATAATTTATTCTCAGCTTTTAATATCTCTTTTGTTCCAAGAGAATAAAATACTATTGTGGATTCTTTGGTTGTTTATTCAAGTAATTTTAAAATTCCTTTGCCCCCCAAGCTCAACTATGATGTGGAAGTGAAGTATAGACCCTCTATATCTGACAATGTCAAACATTGGAAGGTATTTGATGGTGATCTTGAGATCAAAATATTTCTGGAAACTATGGAAGAGTTTTATGCTCTTCATATTGATCAAGATCATGATGATACCAAAAGCCCTCATGCTGATATTTTACTAAATAAAATTGCGGACCACAATATTGTTCAATTGCCCAGTAACCATATTCCAAAAGGATTAGTTCCTTTGGAGATATTATTTGACAAAAATGTTGTTGTTGTGAAGGTTAAAGGTTTGAGTGAAGAGGCTGATGTGACAGAATTCAACTTAGGTATAGAGGAAAATACAAAATATGTAAAATTGTCTAGCAGTTTATCAAAAGAGAAAAGGACTGAGTATGTTAAGCTATGAAAGGAGTTTTCTGATGTGTTTTCCTGTAAATATGAATACCTACAAACTTATGACACAAGTTTCATTGAACATAAGATCCCTTTGAAAGAGGAGACCAAGCCATTTAGGCAGAAACTTAGATAGATAAATCCCATGTTGTTGCCTATTATGGAAAAGAAAGTTAAGAAGTTGCTTGATTCCAAGATCATCATACCTTTAAGGTAATCTGAGTGGGTGGATAACTTGGTCCCTGTGTGGAAGAATAATGGTGAAATCAGACTTTGCGTTGATTTCTGAAATTTGAACAGAAGTTCCAAGAAAGATAATTGCCCCTTGCCTAATATGGAGCATATTTTACAAAGGATAAGTGGTTCAACAATGATGTATATGATTGAAGGCTTCTCAGGATACAATCATATCTTTGTCCTACCTGAAGATAGATAAAAGAAAACTTTTACTACTCCTTGGGGCACATTCATGTATGCTAAAATTCCCTTTGGACTAATGAATGCAGGAGAAACCTTTCAACGAGAAATGGATATTTCCTTTATTGGGGAGAAAGAAAAATTTGTGGTCATCTATCTAGATGGAATTATAGTGTTCTCAATATCTCATAAGGAACATTATCATCATCTGAAAAGGTCTTCCTGAAGTGTAGAAAGTTTGGAATCTCTCTCAATCCCAAGAAGTCTTTGTTTGCTATGAAAGAAGGCAAGTTGTTGGGACACATTCTATCAGCAGAAGGATTAAGGATTGATCCAAGTAGAGTGGAGGCCATCCAGACTCTGTCTCTTCCTAGATCCAAGAAGGAAGTTTAGTCTTTCTTGGGTAAAATAATTTTTTTGAGAAGATTCATCTCTAACTTTGTTGAATTGGTTAAGTACATCACATCTATGCTTAGAAAGGGGAATGAGGTGAAATGGACTACTAAAGCTCAAAATTATTTTGACCAAATCAAAAAATCATTGAGTGAAGCACCTGTTCTCATCAGCCTTGATTATTCAAAGGAATTTCAGATATTTTATTTTGCTTCACATGACACATTGGTTGTTGTCCTTCTTCAGAAAAAACATAGATGGGATGGAACAACCTAGTTCCTTTTTCAGCAGGGAATTAAGGGATGCAAAGATAAGGTATGATATTATGGAAAAGCAAGCTTATGATTTGGTTAAATCCCTCAAATCCTTCAGAGTATACATTCTTCATTCCAATATTATTTTCTATGTCCCATCAGCCTCTGTGAAAGAAATACTTATCCAGCCTGACATAGATGGAAAGAGGAGCAAGTGGATTGCCAAAATTTTGGAGTTTGACCTTGAAATGAAGCCTACTAAGTTGGTGAAAGGCCAAGGTTTAGCGAGATTGTTGGTTGAATCAAATTTCAAAGAACTGGGGGTTAATTTCATGAACCTAAACTCTGAAAATCAACAAACTGATATTTTTGTCAAAACCTCTCATATCAATCCCAACTTGGTAGAATGCACTTGGTACAAAGAAATCATTTATTTTCTACAAAAGTTGCAGCCTCTTGATGGTTTGGAAAAGAACAAGGTAAGATATTTGAAGCTAAAGGCAATCTGATATTGTATCATTGTATCATTGTATTGTAAAGATCCTCTAGGGGTTCTCTTGACATGTCTAGATCCAAAGGAGGCTCAAAAGGCCATGATTGATTTTCATGACAACTTGTGTGGGGGTCATCACTTTTGGAGAACCACAACATATAAGATCCTCAGAGCTGGGTTTTTTTTTCCTATCCTCTTTACTGATGTTTGTGCAAAGATTAGAGCTTGTGACAAATGTCAGAAGTTTTCAGGAAAGAAGCAGCTGAAATATTTTCCTCTAAAGCCTATGGTGGTTTATGGCCCCTTCCAACAGTGGGGACTTGACCTCATTGCGGAAATTCATCTAGCATCAAGTGGTCAACACCGGTGGATTTTTACTGCAATTGACTATTTCACCAAGTGGATAGAATTCATTCCTACAAGGAGTGCCTCACACAAGGTAATCATTAGTTTTCTTGAGGATATCATGTCAATATTTGGTTGTCCAAGCAAGATTGTTACTGACAATGTTGCCTCTTTCAAAGATAAACCATTGGTAAATTTTTTTGAGAAGAATGGGATTCAATTAATCCATTCTACCCCTTATTACCCCCAAGGAAATGGTTTAGCAGAATATTCTAACAAGAGCCTTGTAAAGATCATCAAGAAGTTATTGGAGGACAACAAGAAAGCATGGGACTCAAAGCTGAAATTTTCCTTATGGGCTGATAGAGTTACTACAAAGAGATCACTTGGTATTTCCCCATTTTAGCTTGTATATGGGATTGAAACTATTTTCCCTACTCATATTTCCTTTCTTTTGGCAAAGTTCCTTCAGGATCAACAAGGAGAAATGGATGATATGGTCAAAAGGATACAACAACTAGTAGAAGTACAATAGACCAGGGAGCAGCTCCTTGATAAAGAACAGAGCCATCAATAGAAGATCAAGCAAGCCTTTGATAAGAAGGTAAGAAAAGAATATTTCCATCTTGGAGATATGGTGCTCAAGTGGGATGTACCCAAGAAAGACAAAGACAAACATGGTAAATTCAAAGCCCTGTGGATTGGTCCTTTCAAGATTTCTGAAGTTTTTCAAAATAATACTTATAAATTGCAGAACTTGGAGGATTCTGAAGTTTTTGGTGGATCTGTTAATGGGCACTTTCTAAAGAAGTATTTTTCTTGAGCCATGATTGGTTTCCCCATCCATTGTAAATATCACTTTTTGTTTTTCTTTCTATTTGAATAAATGACCACATAGCCCTAGGATAAGACACTAAAGTTGCTTGTTCTTGGAAACTCACACTGAGAATGTAAGTTTTAAACCCGTGAAGTAGAGCAATGCATATAGATTCTTAAGCAAAACAAAATTTAATCAATGGCTCATACACAAAGTACACAAAGATTTTATACCGGAAACCCTCAACTGGGAAAACCTTTCTTATATTCATTATATCGAATTTCACCATTCACTATACAATATATACAATTTTTTTAGGTATTTTGTAGATACCAAAACCCTAATCCCTAAAACTAGGATTATTTTTAGCAAACCGCTAAAAATAGCAAAAAGCACCCAAAAAAAGAAAATCGGGGCGTTGCCCCTAACGCTAAGCATAACCAGGGGGGGGCATACCTGCCCCCCCCCCCCTGGGATCCCCCTAGGAAATCACCCGGCGCACACGACACCAATATAGAACTGCTACGAGGGATCATCGTACGTAGTTGTTGAATATGATGTGCCCACACACACACATGCAAAGACTATAACACATACCCAACATTCCCCCACTTGTTGTTTTCTTTGCATCCAGGGGTCCCAATATTATATAGTCAACAATCCAGGGCAGAAATTCCCATTGTTACTCTACACCAGGAGAAATTTTATGTGCTTATAGACTTTGTCAATGAATCTGCAACATTCTTCAAAGTGTCAACCTTTTCCAGCAACACCTTCTTTTCCTCAACCATGTCTCTCACAAAGTGATACTAAACATCAATATGATTTCTCTTCGAATGATAAGAAGGGTTCTTTGCCAGGAATATTGCACTTTGAATGTCACAATCTAATCTCATTGCTTGTTGTACCAACCCAATACCTAAACACAATCTTTGTAACCATATTGCTTCCTTGCTTGCATGAGTGGTTGCCATGTATTCATCTTCTGTAGTTGAGAGTGTCACTATAGCCTGTCTTTTTCTCATCCAACTGATTGCTCCTCCAAATAGGTTAAACACATATCCACTTGTAGATCTTCTACGATCCAGATCTCCAGCCTAGTATGCATCAACAAAGCCATGTATGTCCACCACTATGTCCAATCCTGGTCTTCCTTGGTAGCACAATCCATAACTGGTAGTGCCATGAAGATACCTGAAGACCCTCTTTACTGTTGCCCGATGCTCCTTCTCTGGTTTTGACATATACCTGCTCAAAACTCCCAGTGCATGTGCAATGTCTGGTCTAGTACAGACCATTGCATACATCAAACTGCCAACTACATTGGCATATGGAACATGGGACATGTCCTCTTCTTCTTCCTGTGTCTTGGGACACTAATCTGCAGATAAATTTACACCTATAGGAATAGGAACCTTGACCGGTTTACTGCCATGCATATTAAACCTCTGCAATATCGTCTCAACATATTTTCTCTGATTCAACCAGAGTTTCTTGTTTGCACGATCTCTTTTAATCTCCATTCCCATAATGAAGTTAAGAGCACCGAGATCCTTCATGTCAAATTTGGAGGATAGCTACGATTTCACCTCCTTGATAACATCCATGTTATTTCCTACCAAAAACATGTCACCAACATACAACACTACATAAATGAAGTGATTACCAACCTTCTTGGAATATACACAGTGATCAACCTTTCTTCTTACAAATCCCAATCCAAGGATGTATGTGTCAAACTTTTGGTACCACGTCCTAGGTGATTGCTTCAGACCATATAGTGAATTCTTTAGCTTACAAACCATCTCTTTCTTTCCCTTCACTACAAAGCCTTCTGGCTGTTTTATGTAGATTTCTTCTTCCAGATCCCCATGTAGGAATGTTGTCTTCACATCCATATATTCCACTTCAAGATCGAAAGAAGTAGCAAAAATAAATCTAATAGAAGTTAAATTGGCAACAGGAGAAAAAATCTCACCAAAGTCAATTCCCTCTACCTGGGAATAACCTTTTTCTACTAAACAAACTTTGTATTTCTCCACTTTACCTTGTGCATTAAACTTCTTCTTGAACAACCATTTGCTACCAACCGATTTTCTTCCAGCTGGCAACTCAACTATATCCCATGCCTCATTCTTATCCAAGGCATCCATTTCTTCAACCATGGACTTCTTCCAGAGTTTACTATCCTCTGAATTCACTGCTTCCCTGACAATTCTAGGATCATCATCAGTAATAGATAAAGAAAAATTGGAACAAAAATCAAGTGGACTATACCTTTATGGTTTCCTTCTATCTCTCACTGATCTCCTCAATATTGGGGTATGAGGTTCTTCTTTTGCTTCTTCTGCTTCTTCTACTTCCTCTTCTTCAGATGATTCAGATTTTGCATCATCCAACTCAAGCTCTATTTTCTCATGTTCGTCTTGCATTGGTAGGAATTTTTGTTTGGACACATCTTTTACCTCTCTGAAAACAACATCTAGACTATAAACACTTTTCTTGGTTTCTGGGTTCCAAAGCTTATAACCTTTCACACCGTCTTTATAACCAATAAAGATACACTTTTCAGCCTTTTTATCCATCTTACTTCTATTTTCCTTTGGAACATGTACATAAGCATCACAACCAAAC
>ML777520.1:345668-356548 GCA_009831015.1 Picea engelmannii
TTTCAATTTTTGGCTCCCACCTAGGTCTTTTACTTCTGCTCCTCCTGGTCACCCTGATATCAAAAATTTCCTCTTTCACAGGGGTTTCATCGAAGATGTCTCGGCTCTATGTAACGGTCTTTCTCCCTTTGCCTTTCTTCTGCTTATTGGACTGAGTGATAGGGTTTAAAGATCTAGTGAGCCATTTCCAGGGCTTCTGTAATTCGTTCAAAGTAGACATGACTAAGGTTTTAATCAAGACTTGATGGAACAGGCTGATTTTAGTATTGGTGGAGAGTGACTGCACTCTTTTTGACATCTTTGTCAAGATTTTGAGCAGAAAATAAGGGAGATTTAACAGGTAATCACCATTTAAATGCATTAGTATCCTGACGTGGTAGATATAGACCAATGAGAATCTACCTTCACAGGTGATATACCTGTGAATCACGATCAGAGTTGTGTGTCATTCGGGTCGAATCCAGCTACGAGGTATTCCCCTTCTCCAATCCGTATTTTTCTTGTCTGGAAGCAGGAATTGGTTTACAAATTCAATAACCACATGCTCTTTCTTCCACCATCTTTCTCCTCCAACTACCAGCCTGCAAGCCTTTGCAATAGTCTGTTCTGTTACTAGCATTAGCATTTTACTGATTTCAACCTCGTGACTATAGAAATTCAGAGCGAACTCCATGGAGACCTTCTCATCATAACCTTGAAAAGTGGTGAGGAATTCAAACCACCTAGTGTCTCTGAACCTTTGAGCCATCTGAGGATAGGCTTCAAGAAGTTTGGCACCCTCCGGTTCTATTCTAAAAACCCATCCGCTCCTCTTTGGCGCCATCAAACACAATTCTGCAACCGTTCCCTCGGGTTCCAAATTTGTCACCTGCAATTGTTAGTGTATATCGTTCCTTTGAGTGGATACTTGCATTCCTCACTGCAAGCTTGAATTCAACAAAATCGAACAGGTATAATATAACGATCATCAAGAAAAAGGGTGATTTGAATTGAGTCCTGCGCGATTACACAGCAATTGGATTATGAAACGGTTTAATTTTTCAAATTATTTCCAAGCTTTCATGGACGCATGTGAACTCTCAACCCACGATTCGTGTCATCATAACGAAATCGGCATGGCAGGCGCGTATCAAGGCATGATTATTTGGCGCTACAGGAATAGGCTTATTCCCATAACGCTATTAATGACTTAGCAAAATTTGAACATTTGAAATTCAAACAGGCATACAAGGAGGCACCTCATTTTTAAACCGTGGCTTTCAAAATCAAACTTAAATAAACTATCCCAAAACTGTAATGCAAACCATAAAAAAAAATTGAAATCAACGAGAAACAGAAAATGAAGTGTGGCTAAGGAAGACTTAGGATCAGGGTTTCTCACTAAACCAAGAAAAAATTAGAGACTAACATTGGCTCCTTCTGGGGATGGAGTTTTGATAATAAACTCCAAGAACTGTAGACCATTGCCTTTCCTTTATCTCTGATTCACCGATTTCCCTACAACTGTCAGTCTTTTATTCTCTGCATAACTGTAAAAACAAGTCCATTGGGTATATGGAGTCTTTATTGAAAGGAAAACCTATTGTACTAACTCAAACCTAATGAGCCCTTAGAGAAAATAGTGCTTCAAGAACCTCCCGTTCATTGGGCCCCCAAAAATTTCAGTGTTGTCTAAATTATGTAGGAGAAAAGTGTTATTGTTCATTACCTTGGCTATCCTGAAAGGACCATACCATAGATTATCGAACTTTCCATGTTTTGCTTTATCCTCTCTCCTGGCGTCCCATCTTAACACCAAATCCCCTTCATTGAAAACATTTTTCTTAGTTCCCTTATCGAATGTAGCCTTGATTTTGTTCTGATGAGCAACAACTTTCTGATTAACCTGTTCTCTGACCTGTTGAACTTCAATCATTTGAAAAATTATTCTTTGGACATCATTGGGTTCCTCTAGTTCTTCTTGCAAAAACTTTAAGACTGGAAGGCCCAATTGAGTTGGAAGGATTGCTTCTGTCCCATATACCATATGAAAGGGAGATGTCCCAATAGACTTCTTGTTGTTGATACAATCAGCCCAGAGGGCAAACTTTAACTTAGAATCCCATGCTTTTTTATTTTCTGCCAGTAATTTTTTGATAATTCTTATCAGAGTATTATTGGAAGATTCAGCCAATTCGTTCCCTTGGTGGTAGTAGGGAGTAGAATGAACCAATTTGATACTATACTTATTGCATAATTCAATCATGGAATTTGATTTAAAAGCCTGTGCATTATCAGTGACCTGTTTTTTAGGACACCCAAACCTGGAAAAAATATATCCCTCTAGAAATTCCATGATTACCTTGTATGTTGTATTCCGAGTCAGAATTGCTTCAATCCACTTTGTAAAATAATCTGTAGCTGTAAGAATCCATCTATGTTGTCCTGAGGATGCTAGATTAATCTCTCCGATGAAATCTAATCCCCATTGTTGAAACGGTCCATGGGCGATGATTGGTTTCAGAGGCAGAGATATAAGTTTTTGCTTTCCAACAAATTTCAGACAAGGTTCACATGCCCTGACCTGAGAAAAAATATCTGAGAATAGAACTGGCCAGTAATATCCTGCTCTAATAATTTTGAAGGCAGTAGCCTTCCAATGATGATGGCCTCTACAGACACCATGATGCAGATATTGAAAGATTTGTTTAGCTTCCTTTTCGTCCACACACCTCAACAGAAAACCGTTGGGGTCCTTCCAAAATAGGGTTTGATCAACAATACAATACTTTAAAGCTCTCAACTTTAATGATTTGAATTTTGATTTATCCAACTATGGGGGATATTGAAAATTCAGCAGAAAAAATACGATATATTTGTACCATTTTGAAGAAGCATACTTGTTGTTTATATGTAAATCTATTTCTTCAATCTGCACAGAAGAGTCCTGTGTCATGTATGAAATATGATATAACCCAATTGATTTTCAATTAGATTCTGTCATTAATTTGGTGAGGCCTTGACCCTTTATTAGTTGAGTAGGTTTTATGGTGAGATCGTATTCCAGGATTTTGGTTATCCATTTCCCTCGCTTTCCTTCACAATCTGGCTGAACCAATATTTTTTTGACTGCACTACTTGGGACATAAGCTGTAATTTTAGATTGAAGAACATATACTCTGAATGATTTTAATGCCTTTACCAAGGCATAGGCCTATTTTTCTATTAAATCATACTTCAATTTAGAGTCCCTGAGAGTTTTGCTAAAGAAGGAAATTGGATGCTTGTGGCCTTGCTCATTTCTTTGCAGAAGAACAATAGCTATGGTATTTTCTGATGCAAATCAAAAAAATCATGAACTCTTTAGATTGATCTAGGCTAATTAGAACAGGTGCCTGAACAATAGCCTGTTTTATCCTTTCAAAGGATTCTCTCGCTTCTGATATCCACTTAATTTCTGCATCCTTTTTCAACATGTCAGTGATGTACTTGACAATTTCTGCAAAGTTAGGTATAAACCTCCTTAGAAAATTAATTTTACCAATGAATGACTGAATAGACTTTTTATTTCTCAGAATGTCGATTAGCTGAATAGCCTTTACTCTTTTTGGATCTATTTTAATTCCTTTAGTCAAAACGATGTGTCCTAGAATCTTTCCTTCCTCCATGGCAAAATGTGATTTTTTGGGATTAAGTGAAATGCCATACCTCCTGCATTTCTCAAGAGTCTGCTTCAAGTATTGTAAATGTTCTTCATCAGATGCTGAAAATATAGTGATGTCATCAAGGTAAATAACAACAAACATGTTTTTCTCTCCAATGAAAGTGATGTCCATAGCCCTTTGAAATGTGGCTCCGGCGTTCATCAACCCGAAAGGCATCTTTTCGTACATAAAGGTGCCCCAGGGAGTGGTAAAAGTTGTTTTCTTTCTATCCTCTTCCATTATTGATATTTGATTGTACCCTGAATATCCATCAAGCATAGAGATTCTCTTTGCGCCGACAACTCTTTGTAAGATATAATCCATTTTTGGTAATGGATAATTGTCTTTCAGAGAGCACCTATTTAGATTCCGGAAGTCTACACAGAGCCTTATCTCTCCGTTATTTTTTCTGACGGGTACAAGGTTTGTTACCCATTCTGAGTATCTTAGTGGCACTATGATTTTCGCTTCCAGTAGCGTTTTCAGCTCCCTTTCTATTATAGGTAACAATAAAGGATTAAATTTCTTAAACTTGTGTTTAACAGGTTTCAGGGGAATTTTGTGCTGAATAATCTCTGTGTCAAACACCTTCAGATCTTCATATGACCATGCAAAAATGTCTGAATAATGTTTCATTAATTCAACATATGCTTCTTTTTGTTTTTATGACAGTTTTCTAGATAGTTTTACCAACCTAGGATTTGCATATGAACTAATGTCATAGTCTACCACATATGTTTCTTTTGTTTGGATAACAGCCTTCCTGGAAACATCATTATGATCAAACAACGTTTCTAGTGGAACCAAACCCTTGGGCAGATGGTTTGTCTTTAGTTCAATGGTTTTGTGGCCAACAATTGTATCTTGAAGGACTTCTGCAGCATGTATTTATGCTTCTGCATCTTCGTCATCTTGATCAATTGAGATGTTAGAAAAATCTTCGATGGTTTTCAAAAATCTTTGAATTTCCTCATCATCTTTAAAAACCTGCCAATTATTTAGATTATCCAGTATTGAAGATTTGTTTCTAACTTCAACTTCAAATTTCAGATTAGGAAACATAGGAGTTTTAAAGCTGCTAGCTGCAAGTGCCAAAGAGTCGGCTTGTTGATTCAAATTTATGTGCACAAAAGTTTTATTAAATTCTGAAAAGAAATTATCCACATAGTCCCACACCTCATTTCTGTATTGTTTTAACCTTTTCTGTTTGGTTTGGTATATATTCTTGATCTGGTGAATAACAAGTTCTGAGTCTCCAAAAATAGACAGCTTATCAATTCCCATATCTCTAGCAGCTTTCAAACCCAACAACAAAGCTTCATACTCACTGATGTTATTGGTGGTGTCAAATTCAAGTTTATATGACATGGGGATAACCTCCTTCGAAGGGGAAATGAAAACAATACCAGCTCCATAACCTTCTTTAGAACATGCCCCGTCAAAATACATTATCCAAACAAAACTGTCTTTACTGTCTCCCACTGCAGTTGTTGACTTTCTGACTGATACCTCTGCCATTTCCTCACTCATATGAAAAATAGAAGAACCCAGATCATCTTCTATGGCGTATATAGGATGATTAGTGGGATTATTGTGATCACTTACCAAATAATCTAATCTGACTTCTCTGTATAATCTCTATTGTTCCCCACCAAAAACAGGTATGGTTGCATAGCTAAGGTCCATCTGCAGAGTAACACCTACCTTCTTAGCCCAAGATCTTGAAAGAAGCATTCCAAATTTTGGTGGTATGTCAGCCACAATAACATCTAATACAACACTTTTCATAGGCAATTGGGAAAGAGTGACCACCACATCTTTCATAACTTCAAGGCATTTGACTTTCTTGGAGTCAAAAGAATATAGATCATGATACGATCTGGTAATGTCCAACCCTAATTCTTCCATCACCACCTTGGGCATTACATTATGCGAGGCACCAGAATCCATTAAACAGTTGTGTAATATATTTTCATGGATATTCAATGAAATGTAAAAAGGTGAAGAGACATCAATTATGTCTTCAATGTGAGGTCCAATAGTTATAGCAAGGTTTTCATCCTCTAGATTGACTGTATCTGAAAAGGTGACATGAGCTGGAGCCTAAAGAGCCTTGAGGACAGTCTTTTTGAAAAGTTTTGTTTTCATGAGTTCTAATAATGGCACTGAAATCTTGATTTTGTTGATTTCATGTTCTAAATTGAAAACATAAACATTTTTATCTGGTTCCTTTATGTCGGCAGTGCTATCCTTGGCAGGTTGCTTCAATGGTTGGTCAACATGAATCTTGGGAACAAATTTTATAACCCCTGACTTAATTGGATTACTGGCCTTCTTTGTGGACACAGGTATATCTACTTTAGGTGCATTGGAACTAGATCTGAGATTGTATTTTTTCCTTTTAGGTTCCTGCTGGACAATCTCATCTCCATCTCCTTCCTCAAAATGATTTGCAATCAAAGCATCTTCATAATCCTGCTGTGTCACATGTAGAGGACATGATTTTGAATCATTCAAATGTACTGCAGGGTCTTCTTCTATATCATCTTCATCCTCCTCCTCATCTACCGCATTATTCTGAAAAGAAGGTAAAACTTTTTGGTCATCCTGGTTTTTTCTTTCTCTTGGTAAAATCTAAGGAACATTGTTCGGTCTTCTGAACTGATTTGGATTTTTGTAACCACCCTCTGGTACAGGTCTATTGGGTTGTTTTTGTTTTATCTTTAACCTTGCCATTTCAGATGTCAGAGTTTTCATCATCTTATCCATTTCGTCCATTTTGGAATCAGATGTTGAATTAGAAGATGAAGGCAACTCTTCCTTTTTCTTTTTTCTTTCTCTATCATTTCTAGACTTCAATTTGTCTGCTACTAATATGTTAGATTATACCTCGATAGAAGCATCTTGCATCAAGCTGAGGGTAGCGGTTCTTCTTTCCCTAAGAAACAAGGAAAATTCGGCATCAAATGCATTGGAAAAGGTGATTTTAGCTGAAGTCTCTGAAGGTTTTATCTCCTCTAGAATTTTTCCATACATCTGGTTGAACCTTTTGGTAAAATCAAGTATTGATCCACATGTTTCCTCCTTAAAGCACCAAATTCGGTGATGTAGTATAGAAAGTCTTTTTTGTCTGTCCAATGTTTGAGAAAGGCATCATCTAAGGCTACGATATCAACTATTTAATTGGGAGGAAATCTTATGAACCACTTTCTTGCTTCCCCATTTAGACTTTGTACAAATAGTCTCATCCACACATCAGCATGCTCTACATTGAAATTATCTGCAAAACTATAAAATGAACTCAAATTCTCTTCAGCAGAAACTGATCCATCTCCATTGAATCTGGGCAAGTATCTCATATAATCATTCGGTGGAAAGGCATACATGACTTGTGCAAGAACCAATGGAGCATACCTTGCTGCAACTATTTCGTCCATTCTGTCTGCAGCCATATTGGCTATTTTTGGAGCTCTGGAAGTGAGTAAAATTGGTGATGCTCAAGGACAAGGCATCCCTTGTGTGTCACAACTTATATGTATTGATGTTGAATCTTGATATTTATCAGACAAGGATTTATCCTCTTGAATATGATCAGCTAATGGGGTGAGAAACAGAGGGTTATCAAAAGAAAAATAGTGTGATATGAAATCTTCGGATGAGACAGATTCAAGAGATAACGATGATGTCTCTGGTTCGCTCTTAATATCTGTGTTGTGACCTGTCGAAATTTCAATCACAGGCAAGATGTCTAGATATTCCTGTTTAATGAGTTCAATAAGTAACTTCTTATGTTATGGATTTAATTATGAAACAATTGAAGGGAATGAAACTATATCAGGCTCAATAACAGGTTTAATTTCACTTTCAAGATTCAAATCTTCATTTGATTGGGTTTTGATGATTTCAGAGGATTCTGCTTGAGAAATTTCTGAAGATAATTTTCCCTTTGAGAGTGAAGACTGTCTGGAAATAACTTTAGGTTTTCTTAGTAATTTTTCAGGATCTGGCACTACTGCAACAGGCTCGGGATCTGGATTTTTCCTTGTTACTGGTCTCTTATTAGATGATGAAGAATGTAGAGGAGTTTTAGGTCCTTTACCTTCTATTTTTGGAGCCAAAATTACCACAGAGGAGTCGCCAGGTGAATAATCACAGTCTTAAAAAAAATGTCCAAAATCTTGTTCACCACCAAGATTTGAATGAAAACTTGTCRTTTCCCCAGAGAAGATCTCTTCGCTTCTTCGTCCCCGGCAACGACGCCAAAAATGTTAGTCCCTAAAGTTGCACTCGACTACTAAGGGCAAGCTAGGGCATCATTGATTTATTGCAAAAGTGTTTTGAGGGTTTTATGATTGGTTTTTTTAGTAAGGTGGTTTGAAACTGGTTTCAAGGTAACAACATAACATGAAAAAGAAGATTAAAACAAAGTATATCCCAATGACTGAATAATAGGTAAACACAAAGATGGGTCAAGCCAATTAAGAAAAAGGAAGGTGAAGCCTTCAATTTGTCAACTTCATAAGAATTCTTGCCTCAAAATATTATAAAGAAACAAGATTATCAACTTGATATCAAACTTGAAAAATTATCTTTACAGTAAAATTTCCACTGTATAAATTATCAGTCAAGAATAAAAAAGCATTGCAATTCGAATAATGAATTCAAGCATGAATAAAGAAATAACAGAATAAAAAAAGAGGGTTTAAACATCCATATGCCTTTGCTATTAAGTGTCAAATTGAACATAAATGCCTTTACAATGTGCTTCACAAAAAGGTCCCTTGGATCTCCAATTTTTCGACCTGAACATGGTCTTTCTTCTGTCTATTTAAACTATCTATAAAACATCCAGATCATATCATCTAGTATAGCTTTAATGACTAGATTTCGAATAGTATCTATCTACTAAGGTAGTTCACTCAAAAACAAAATCTACAATCCCAAAATAGATCACAGCTCAACAGCTTGATATTGCAAATATTCCCAGCATTACATTTGACTCTACAAAATAGGAATTTAGTTTGATTTTGTAAAATAGATTGAGGTCTTATCATTTTACTGACCAAAAACGAGTAGGCCTTGCCATATTTCCTGGAAAACATTTAAATCATAGTTGTAGAAAATTTCCATGTTACCTTTAGGATATAATCACAGCAGTGGCTTTAGCATTTCTACGTTTGATCTTTGTGGTAAGCATGACATTGTGGCAATAGAGTATGAAATTAATCTCCCTGAGTTCTTTGAGAAATGCGCTTTGTTCTTTCTTCTTCTTTTTAAAACTTTGAATCCTTTTTTGTTGGTGAGCATTCCATTGTTTTATCTACGCCTTCTCCTTCTTTAATTGTCTTATTTTTTTCTGAAACTCCTTGATCTTTTCTTTATCAGTTCTAATTTTAACTCTGAATCCTAAGCATTCTTCAAAAGGTGTAGGTTCATTCAGGTTTAAGGAAACTCTGGGTTCCTTGGCTTTAACTTGGTACTTTGAGACTAATTCTGAGCTAAGTTCTTCCTTACAACCTCCTGAATCTATAGCTTCAGGCACATCTGGTATGCGATCTGAGTCTTCAAAGTAATCATGTTTATCTTCGGGAGTTTCACTGATACCTTTAGCCATCTCTTTAGCTTTTGCTAATCTGGTTGAAGCTCTCGTTACAGGACCTATAGGTGGTGAAATTATTATTTTTCCTTTGCTGACAGATTTCTTGGGCAATGGAGTTCTTTTTGCCCTTTTCCTGGTACTTGATTCAACATTCTCAAAGTAATCTTCTATGATTATGAATTTTTATTCTTTGATTGACGTAATGAACATTGCCTTTGACTTTAGTTTATACTTGTTGGTGACCCTAGTAGAATTTCTTCTAGGTTTCTGTGATACAGACACACCTTTAACCCTTTTCCCTTTGGTTCCAGCACCCCTTTTACCAGTTGATGGCGTTTCAAGCTTGACTGTAGTTTGAGTATCAAGATCGTTATCTGAATCATTTTCCCCTTTAACATTTTCCTCTTAAAACATTTCAATTTATGGCTCCCACCTAGGTCTTTTACTTTTTCTCCTCTTGGTCACCCTAATATTAGAAATTTCCTCTTTCACGGGGGTTTCATCGAAGATGTCTCGGCTCTGTGTAACGGTCTTTCTCCCTTTGCCTTTCTTCTTCTTATTGGACTGAGTGATAGGGTTTAAAGATCCTGTGAGCCTGCTCCAGGGCTTTTGTAATTCGTTCAAAGTAGACATGACTAAGGTTTTAATCAAGACTTGATGGAATAGGCTACTTTTAGTATTGGTGGAGAGTGACTGCACTCTTTTTGACATCTTTGTCAAGCTTTTGAGCAGAAAATAAGGGAGATTTAACGGGTAATCACCATTTAAATGCATTAGTATCCTGACGTGGTAGATATAGACCAGTGAGAATCTACCTTCACAGGTGATATAGTTGTGAGTCATGATCAGAGTCGTGTGCCATTTGGATCGAATCCAACTACGAGGTATTCCCCTTCTCCAATCCGGATTTTTCTTGTCTGGAAGTAGGAACTGGTTTACAAATTTGGTAACCACATGCTCTTTCTTCCACCATCTTTCTCCTCCAACTACCTATTAATATTATGGTAGTTGCGGGAGGTATTTACCTCCACGTGTGAACCTGATGAGAATAGGAGACTCTGGAAAGTAAGAGAAAACCCTAATGAGTTGGCTAATAACCCTAGAAGTCTTGTTGGCTCAAGAAGATAATTTATATTAGGTTATTAGCCTCCAAGAGAAGAATTCGGCCAGAAATAATAAAAATATATTGAACAGACACATATCCAGAAGGAGAAGTCGGCCCCAGGAAATCTGGCAGAACCAGTATAAATATAGGGCGCCAGTTCTCATTTGACAGCATCTCAGAAATGCAGACAGCAAGTGGTGCACACTGCAGTTCCCAGTTTGGTGCACATGTGTGGAGGAGAGCTGCCAGTGCAGCTGTTGCAGCTAGCAATTTCAGTGTTGGCTTGGACTATCTCTTGGCTAGGGTTTGGACTATCTGATCAGCTATTGTTGGTGCACTATCCTTAGAGGAAGATGCGCTACACCTTGTTTGGGTATCTAACCTAGGGTTTGCTTCTAGAGTAATTCTCAGTCAAGGCTAAGGTGCTCGGAGTGTGGCTTCGGCCTATGGTTGGGTGATGAGGGTATCGTCAATGGTAAAACGAGCACACCAT
>ML777520.1:367056-392889 GCA_009831015.1 Picea engelmannii
ATTAATCCTTATTAGTATACATATTAAATACTAGCATATGATTGGGGGTGTTTTATGTTTTGGTATTTTTTGTCAAAATCTGGCTGTAATTTTCTGTGGTTTTAAATTGCATTTTAAATGTGTACACTGTAAATGGGTTCACCGTGCTGAAAAAATGTTTAGGCACTTGAATTATATAGACTTAACCCTTCAAATTTGAAGATCCAACAATTTCTGACCAGATTTCACTGAAATATGCCCAGAATGACAAGATATAAAGACAAAGAATAATCAATTGATTATAAAGTATTTAATGCTATATAAGACAGGATATAAACCATTGAATTAGTATAAACATTCAATACTAGCATATTATAAGGGGTATTGTCTAAATGTTTTATGTCTAAATGTTTTGGTATTTTTTGCAAAAGCAGATGATACGCATAAATTTGGGTGATTTTTAGCAAAAGCAGGTGATATACATAAATCTGGGTGATTTTTTTGTAAAAAAAGGTGATATACATAAATTTGGGTGGAATCATCATTGTCCTGTTTAAATTACATTTCTAAATATATAAATGACTTTAACATGAAGAAAAACTATACAAATTTAACCACTCAAATCTGAACTATTAAAAAAAAAAAACAAAAAAAAAAACGAGTAACACATTAATAAGCATAACACAAAACATTGAGCATAACACATTAATAAGCATAACACAAAACATTGAGAATATACCAACCGACTCCTTTTTTGAAAAGATGAAATGAAGTACGTACGTAACAGTGGAAGACACGTATTTGTGGTACTGTTCGTGGATAGCTTCGTCTCAGAGAAATCAATGATTCCATTTGATGAAATATATGCCCCTCCTTTGCTTTTGACGGAGATCTTCAATCCGGTAAATAGGAATATTAGAAGGAGGTCGCCGGTTCGAAATGGAAAAGCGATCGATAGAGGCCTGCATAATCTCTGCCAGGGGTCTCAAGCGGAGCAATCCCCTGTGCAAGCTGAGGACCCTATGCGTGGCGTGGATAAACCCCGAGCACAAATACTGCAGCAACATCGACAAGATCGGAAACACACACCCCACGTGGAACATGAAATTTTCTTGCATCCTCGACGCCCGCGAGCTCGAAGAAGACCCCGAATTAGCGTCTCTTCACGTGGAAGTTCACAGCCAGGAGCCGCTTTTTCACTATTCCAAGCTCGAATGCAGCGCCACAATTCCGCTTAAAGAATTCGTGGCCCAATCCAACAATGCCGATGAAGACTACACGGAGTCTGCCAGTTTCCAGCTCCGGACCCCGTCTGGCAAGGCGCGGGGAATGGTGGACGTCTGGATACGGGTAGGTCGCAGGTTCGATCCGCAGGCCCCGTACGATCAAGGGTATTCGACAAATGGTATCAGTTCTGAAGACAGTGGAGAGCCAGTGACTGCTTATCCGGCGGATCTAACGCCAAGTATGCCGTCAGGACGACCGGTTAATTTCCCGCCACCTAAATTCCCTTACACTTATCCTCTCGAAGAAACCCCTGCCTCGGCTCCGGCGCCGGCTCAGGGTCCTTCCCGTCCTCCTCGCAATTCTTATTATCCTCGTCCTCCTCCAGTTCGGCCTCCTATGGCGAGCCAACCGGTACCCCCATTTATGGGTTCTTGGCCAACGGAGAATTACATAGGCTTGCCGGGATCGCGTCCTGCCGGAAACAACTACGCCGGTGCCGGACAACATCAGGGTTTGGGGCTCGGAGCGGGGGTTCTGGCGGGCGCCGCGGCGGGAGGATTGATGTTCGGCCTCGACGGGACGCCCTTGCAGAACGGTCTCGGTGACTCCATAATGTCGCAGTTCCATGGCGGATCTCTGAGTATTTCCTCTGATCCTTTCTTCTCCATGTAAACTCCATCAATTCCAGTTTACTCTCTGTTGCTTCACAGGGCACTTGGTGTCATTTGACGTTCTTGAATTTGCGTCGAGTGACGGAGAAAGTTAGGGTTTTCAGAACGATGATCTTGGAGAAGAGCTCTCTGAGAAGGGTGGTTCCCATCATGAAGGAATCTTTACACCCAACTCAAGAATTCTTTTCACCATTTTCATGGATCCATCTTGTCACAAAATAAAGGTGGAGACAATGCAGATTGTTAGGATCAAAGTGTTTTGTTTCAGAATGTGGGTCATTGGATTTAGTTTTTCTGTGTTTGCTCTGTTCCTGAGATCCATTCAATTCTTGTCTCAGATGACTGTTTGTTTGGTAAAATAAAGCAGCAATCATTTATTCTCACTGATTATAATTTCAAACCTATATAACAAATGAATGTTTGTATACCATATTATGTTAGATGTACAGATGGATCAATGTGTACATCAAAATTTGATTTTCTTCTTCTTGGTTGTTCTGTTCATATAATTGTGGGTTGGTGGTTATATTCATATGGATTGTGGTTAGTAGTTACTGTTATATTTTTAAATATGAGGAATGTCTGTGTATACAAATTTCATAGAAATTTCCAAAATGAAAAAATTGAAAAATTAGTATGGATTTTAATTGTCTGAATATTATGGTGGTGGCCATCATTAACGGTTAATGATGTGTAGTACTAAAATTATTTTTTTAGTTTAATTTTAATATTGTAAATATGGTAAAAATATGTTTAATAGTAAAAATTAAAGTGTTATTAATGGGTTTAGTTTGAGTGTTATTAATTGGAAAAAAAATAATTTTATAATGATTAAATCATATTTGTTAATTAATTACATCTTGTTTTGAATAAGATGTAATTGAAACATGAAATGCAAAATATTGTTCCAAGTTTTTGTGAAACTTGGTTAATTAATAAAAAAAGAGAGATAAGTTTTAAAGAATCACAAGTAATTACTTACTCTCTTAAAGTTTCATAAACCAATTATGTCTTAATGGACATTAATCATCATCATCATCAATATAAAAAATTTTAAATAATTAATATTTAATTAAAATCCCATTATTATTAAAATAAAATAATTTCACATATTCAATTACAACTAAAAATTTTATTTCCAAAAAAAGAGATTTGCCTTAGATTGTTTGATCTGATTTTAAAACACAACTTGAATAACAAGTTAAACGCTTATATACCAAGTAAGTTATAGGTATAGAATTATGGATAGAAACAAACAAAAATAATAAATGAAATATAAAAAAATAAATTAGAGTAAAATAATAAATGAAATATACAAAAATTAAATTGGATTGTAATAGTTTTGTAGCATTGTGAAATTATTTGTATATGTTTTGGGAGAGAGTGAAAAGATGTATCATTGTGTTGGTTGGGAAAGGTTGGTGTTGTAAATGGGCTATTTGTTGGCATGTTTAAAGTTGGCACAAAATGTTTATGGTTAGAACTACAAAATTAGTATTAGTATTGAAAGGTTGATTTTTCTAAAAAATATGTTTAATTAGAAATACTTTAGAGTTAGGATCTACATTTATGGCACCTTGCTTCTTCTCCCTCATGGATAAATTATATAAATCATGATTTATCACAAGGAAAGGAGTCAAATTTTTTGAGTTCAAAAAAGAATAAGTAATGGTAGTATAATTTTGGTTTTTTGATAGTCTTTATTTTGTGGTAGATCTCTCTTAAGTAATGACTTGTATAATGACGATAACTAGAAAGATGATAAAGAGAAATGTAGTTTATTTTGTGTCTCGGAAGAGATATGTATTCTCTTTATTACTAATTCATGATACAAAACATTACTTAAAGGTGATCCACTATATATTAAGAATACTCTAGTTACCGACATGATATGACTCATTATTTAAAAGTGATTTGTCATATAACCTGAGATTTGGGAAAGATTGACATTATTGGAACACAATGATTCTTCTCTATGTTGCTCCTTGTCACCCCTCATATTGACATAAAGAGGTAAACTTGGTCTTGTGCATATTGGTGGGATCATTCTAACCTTCAAAAGATTGGGTTATTGGTGGAGGTTGCTTTAGTGCCTTTTCTTCATCATGGTGATCACATAGTCACATCCTAGTCACTTTCACTTTGTGTTGCATGGTTATATCATGAGTATCCTCAAATGTGGTGATGTACTTTCCTAGTTTCATTCATGTTCCATGTCGTTTCCATAATTTCACCTAGGCAAGTTGTTTATTACAAGCAAATTATCAGAATTGACTAAGTGAAATTCACATCACACTTACATTTTCATCGCACTTCATCATGTTGCCCAGATAATGTGACTATCATATCACATCCTAACCTTTCGCCTAAATAAATTCACAATAATAATTATATTTCACTTAACTCCATCCCTTAGAAGGCACATGGTACATTTTTGTAACACCTTGTTTTCCCTAGTCTATAATTATGACTAAATTACAGACTGGAATAGATAAATAATGTAAATGTATTCTTGTTTAATGAAAAAGTTTACCTAACAATTGACTAAAAGAGGGAGCTCTAGTACTTGCTATGATACCACGAGTGGAAAACTGGTGAGGGGTTTGGGGAATGATTTACCTGCCCAAAGAATAACCCTCACCCAAGAGTCATGATTGCTTATTTGCCAAAACAATTCATATTCGAAGTTATTTTCCCCTTTTCTCCTTTTTCCAAAACCAGTTAATGAAAATAGGCATGGTAGTTGAGAAACCAACTACCTGCCTTAATAGAGGTATGGAGGAACAGTTGGGATAGATGAACATTGTCAGCGATGGGCCTAATAGATTACCCACCTCGTTTTTTGGGTTGACCCATGAGTGCCTCTGACATAAGCAAGGGGAGAACAATGAACATAGGAAGGCGGGAAGAGAGGAGACAATGGGAAGAGAAATTGACCCTCTATAATCAAGTGAGAATAAAAAATTCTAGCAGAAAAATTGTGCAAATCCCAACACAAGACCCCCAAATCTTTCGTAATGACAAAAGATCCTACCACTGTCACCTTAGTAAGAACTTCCCACGTTTTACTGGTGGAGGAGGTCCACCATAGGGGAATCTTCTCTGATGACCTTAAGGGATCAAAGTAGCAAGTAAAGTAGTCAAGCCTACTTTCCCCTCTATTGGTCACCTAAAGAAAGGTCTAGATCAAGGAAAAATTAAAGGTAAGAAGATGTTTGTGTACCTTTCCAGAACAAAAACAATTTATCGCATATATGTGATAATTTCCAAGTACAAACATGCAATTAATACCTCATAAGACACTAGACAATGAAAATTTTCTATGAATGGTACAAATTTGCAGCAGTACACCAGTCTTATGACAACAATATAAATTTGTGACAACAACAATAAAAAAAGCTTAGAATTTCAACAATTGACCAAGAAAATTAAGCATGCATCACATAGTACATTATCCAATTGCTTAGGAGAAATTTTGAGCAATTTAAACCACCTTTGCAAGAGAGTATGCAACAAATAAAGGTGTATTAAGATGGTTGTAGTAAACTTTTGCAACAAAAACAAGTTTACTAGAGAGTTAGTGAGTGTTAGTGTTAGCAAAATTAGTAGAAAGCTTGAGAGAATAGAAAGACAGTGTTTGTTGATCAATTTCACAAATGGAGAGGTGTAAGATGAGTGCCTTTGAAGGCTATGGAGCCTTTATAACAACAATACACAATAATGCTTGAATATTGAGATGGAGCAGATTAAGAGGTATGGATTAAACTCTAAGGTGCTAGCACATTATGGCCTTAGGGTTTAATCCTTAAAGAGAAGAATTTCTAGAGTGCAAGCACGTTTGAGCTCTAGCAACCTTTTCTCCCTTCTTAATACTATAACTGAGTCAAGAAATCAAGTGTCTAGGGATAAAATACTAAAGTGATATCACTTTAGGGCTTTAGGATGCTAACCCTAGCAAGGAGATTTCACTAATTTTGAACAAAAATAACCTTGTGAGAGGAGGAAGCAATTATGCTCCTCTCTTACAGTTTCACCAAGAAATATGTCTAGCATGAAAAAGAGAAATTACCATGAAGCATTGATAACAAACATATAAAATTGCAGAAATTTCATTCATTTCACCAAGATAGCATGAGATAAAACCCTAATTTAAGAAACCATCCAATAATTAGTGAAAGCATCCACAAATTGATCCTCCAAGCAAGTCGCATAAGTGTAGAAGAGAGAGACAACCAAGTAGAGAGAAAATTCCAGACGTGTTCTCACAAATGGTGAGTAATGAAATGATGAAAAATGAAAATGAGATGGTCCTTTATTTAAATGAGGCCATCTAAACCAAGTTGTCCACTTAAAAATGTCAACAAAAAATTAGAAGAGGGTCGAACCCCTTCATTTGCATTTACAATTTACAAAAATGAAAATTAGATCAAGTAAAACCCTAAAAAGGGTGGCGTCATGCCCTAGGAGGGTGACGTAGGGATAGAGAATGTGATGTCTAGCCTCAATGAGTGGAACATTGGGCCTCCAAAGGCCATGTGTCATGATCCTTTGTGTAAATGTCCCATGCCATGAGCCTCCACCTATCAAAACACCTATGAAATTTGTTGGCCCTTGACCAAGTTTTGAGGAACACTTGGTCATATTTGACCGTTTTTGGGACTTCGACAGCTTGTCAAAGAGGGAGTGCAACGCGAAGCGAAAATCATGGAAGCTAGACCTCTTTTTGGGTCTTTTTTGGGTTTTTTGGGATAATGTAATGGGATTGGGATGTCGGCCCATGGGTTTACCCATGTTTAGGCCTATTTTGTATGTATATATAGATGTATAGACCATATAGAGGAGTAGTGGATGATATAGCTATGTGATGTAGGCTAAGTGCCAAGGGTTGAATCTGTGTGATTAAGGCTTTGTGCATTTTGTGTAAGACTTGCAAAGCCGAGTGCAAGTCCCTGTGAGAGACTGTAGAAGGATTTGTGTTGTAGTGCAAGGAAGAAGGATCTAGCGCGCTGTGCAGATCTTCTATCCTATGCGAAGAGGGATTTGGATGGCTCTGTGTTGTAACCAGAGTAACTGAAGATAATAAAGAAGAAGACTTTGTGGACGTAGCCCCGGGGTGGAGGTGAACCATGGTAAATCTGTGTGTTGTGCTTTGTGCCTCGACCTGATGTGTTTGTCTCTTCCTTTGCTAAGTGCTTTGATGTGTTTAGATAGATCTATTTATGCTTTGTGCTTATAAGATATGAATGAATGTTAGATTTGGTATGTAAGATGTTTAATGCTTGATCTTTCGAATCTAATCTATCTTTTTGTGGCTAAGTGACGAATTATCTTATATCTAAGTACATACTGCGATGCTATGTGCTATCTGCGAAGTATCATGAGGGTTGAATATTGATGAGTAATCTATGCTAGGTGATTGCTAAGTATCATGAGGGTTGAATATTGATGAGTAATCTATGCTAGGTGATTGCTAAGTGTTATAATCACAGATCCGTGTCCCAGCTAAGGTTGCAGACACCTGAGTCTTGCAACCACCCCTGCCTCTACCTCAGGTGAGACTTCATCTGCTTCCCAGGTGTTGCCGAAAGGGCCGGTAGTTAAGGTTTTGTTGGTGCGTTGTTGTAGCGTTGAACCCTGGGTCTTCCCCCGTGCCAACAAATGGTTTCGTTGCCGAGACCTGAAACTGTGATTGCTAGGAACATAGCATAAGAAACTTTGTGCAAAGATTCATCCTAAAATTGTGAAAGCTCTGTGCATGAATCTATGCCCTAATGCGCAGTGATCCACTTGATCTGAAAAGCTCTATGTCAAAGAAGGAAGGACAAATTTGAAGGAAAGAAGTCAGATATGCAAGAAAAGAGGTTGATACTGAAGAAAAGAAGTAAGATCTGTAAGCTCTATGCTCCGATAAAGATAAGAATAATTAAAAGTTCTTAGATCTGGAAGCTTTGTGCCCTGTAGAAGTAAAAGAAGTGAAAATTTTTGTTTCTAAAGTATGGATTTAGGTATGCTTGATAGATTTTGTCCTAACTTGAAAATTAGGGCATTATTAGATGAAAGAACGTTTGATATGAATAGATCTGATAAGAATAATGAAAGATGTGTTATATCTATGCATAGAAAGAATTTTTGGACTAACCAATGGATGCAGGATCTTAGAAAGAAATTTTTATAGGATAGCCATTATGACCTTAGAAAGTAGTACAAGAAAAGTTGGGGATCATTGAAGAGAAAGAGAGGAGTAACTCTTTGTTACATTTGCAGAAGACAATGACATCTTGCTAAGGAATGCCCTGGGAGAAACCCTAGTTGCCTCTGTTGTAAGGGTATGGACCATGAAGTACTGGATTGCCCTAGAATGATTGCTAGACTTGAAAACCTAAATATGGAGCAAGAAAACCCTGAAGGAGATCAAGAGACTAAGATTATAGAAGAACCCCATAAATAATCTGATATTATGTTGTTAAAAATGAAAGAAACCCTAGATGAACATAAAAATGTCAGTTTGTCAGAGATCTTCAAAGAAAATGAGAAAATCGAAGTAAGAATAGGAGACTTCAACATTGAATGTGCTCTGGATGAGGGAACACAGATGAACATTATGACATAAAGTACTTGGGAAACCCTAGGAAGGTCTGCTATGGTTCCTTCACTAGGAAAAATAGGGTTGTTTAAAGGCAAAACGATAACCCTATGTGGCAGGATTACCCGGATAACTATGAGTACCCATGGAGCTTCTACATAGAAAGAATTTGAAGTTATTAAATTTATTGAGGATCATGCCCCATTTCCAGCTTTGTTAGGCAAGATCTGGATTGAAAAAGACCAGATCTGGAAAAAAGAAGAAAAGGAAGCCCTAGAATAGAAGAAGCAAGAACTCATGGAATTTATGACTAAAAAGATCGCCTACTTGATGGAAGAACAAGAGAACAAATCTAAGCTATTGAACACCAGGGAATTGGATGTCGAAGCTATAAGAGAATTAGAGGAACCACAAAATACTGAAATACCTAATCCATATGATGAAGGAGTATTACCCTTGGATCTGAAGAAAGAATCTCAGCATCGCGAAGTGACTATGTCGAGAGAAGATAAGAATCAGAATGAAAAAATGATGACTGAGACGAATCTCACTGGGAAGAAGGCTAGGAAGCTAAGTAAGAAGAGAACCAAGACCGAAAAGCTACAGAAGACTCCAGAGGAAACTTCGCAGAAGGAGAAATCACAGGAATTGAGCTTCGTTGGAATATCAGAACAAGGACATACGACACTTCGCCATGGCGAAGCAATATAGTCGTTGGACCGATATACCCATTCGACTTATGCCCCGAACGGAAAGAAAATCATTAAAGGATCACCACCAGACCGTTGGACCATGCCATAACAGATGGATCAACGTTTATGAAGGCTTCATACCCATTGCAAGAAGACCATTGATGAATTTCCTATTTAGCTCACCGCACCGTGTCCGAAGAACACTTTTGCCAACTGAAAAACTAAAGCCCACAGAACTAGTGATTGTCTACAGTGATCATTGCAAGTAGATTGTTCATCCTAGTGCAGTATTTTGAGATCATCGTGACCCCGATTATCTTTCCTGAGTGTGTATGTCCGACGAGCTCACCGAACTTGAGGAATCTGTCATAGAGGCCCTTATCGATTTAATGACTGAGAGAGTCATGTCGGAAAGAAGAATGTCCACCGAAGTCCAAGCATCATCGACGGGAGGAGTGTAAGCCTCCCCGTCGACTGCTTGAGCAGGAACATCTCGAGCCGATGCAGAAAGAAGAATTAAGCACAAGGACGACATAGCCAACGCAAAGTTAGTGCCATCCATCCTACCAGCTTACATACCCCCTCTGAGCAGTGAGATTAACAGGGACAGTGTCCCTAGTGATCCGAAAATCGAAGCTTAGTTATTACACACTATAACCTCAATTTAATCAAGACCTTTTTCTGACGGTGCATGTGAATATAAAGACAACAAAGACTTGAATAATTAAGAGCAATAAAATATAAAACAAGAATGCAAACCATCAACCAATTGTACACAAGGAGTTGATAACGGAGTTCGACAATCTCGCCTACGTCTTCGGGCCTTTGTCTTCAGTGCGGGAGGCTTTCTCTATTAAATATTCAATGCTTTACAATCTGCATTCAAAATACATCATATAGGGCATCTGACTGACTAGCTGTATTATGCTCTGTCTCAGAAACCTGATGCAATAGACGACACTGAAATCAGAGTAATAAAACTCCTGGAAATTGCCTCCAAAGCTCAGTTACTTGCACTGCTCAAGACTACTTGACCTTGGCTTCAAGATTATTTGTTGCTTCTTGCTTGTATAAAACCTCTCAATGACTTATTTTATATATCCATGAGGCAGAGGGATCAAATCCCAACCTCCCACTTTTCGTGGCACTCAATTTGGCCCAATATCCACCAAGATATGGCCAAGTAACCAAAACTGGTCAATTAAATCAATAAAAACCATAATTATATGGTCAAAAACCCATTTTATGCCAAATAATAGGGATAATCCCCCCAAGATGAGTGTGCGCCCCTATTTATGGTCATATGGTTGAGCTTCTCGGATTCAAAGGCTAATTCATAGCCATAACTCCCCATAATAGGCGCGTGCCCCCTAAACCCGGTCATATGGATGAGGTCGTGCCCTTCAAATGCGCCCATTACTATTCCCTTGCGCTTTAAACATAATAAAAGGGGTTTGGTACTACAAGATTCTCCCTTGGCGCGTTGGTTGTTGAGGTTGTTCTAAATCTTAGCGCCTTTCTTCAAGAGGTCATGGGTTCGATTCCCATGAGCTCTAAAATATTTTTAGACCACCATACAAAGTATTGTAATTTAAATAAATTAAAAAGTGTTTCTTATAACAAGAAACATGGTGGGTGTGTTGGTGTTGGGCCATTTCTCAAGGTGGTGGTCGTGGGTTCAAAACCCATTGACTTCAAACATTTTTTTGGAACTTTCCATATGTGTGATGACTGGTGCCACATGGCTGCCCATGCCTGGGCCACATGGCACCACCACATTTGTTCAAAACTTTGCCACGTGTCCAAACTGCATTGGTCCAATTTTTCCATATCTGTCTAGTCATCGGTCGCCACTTGTCAACTTGGATGGATCCCTGTCACCTCCTAGTCACCCTGTTGTCTCTACTGCCACATGTCAATTTTCCACTGCCATGTCAACACTGTTGATGTCAGCATTTGACTGGACCTGTTGACTTTTTCCCTATTTGGGTAAGATGTCAAAGTGCGATAACTCTCGCATACAGTGTCAGTTTGAGAAAGTGGATATATGGCCAAAATCGGGAGAACGAGACAGACGCAATGGTGTTGGTCTTGTCAAATTCTGAGAACTTTGATTTGTAGGCATTTTTTAGCCCCATCAAGCTCCTCGATCCAAATCTGGATCACCTAGAGACTTTGAATACAACCTAGTCACTACATATCTATCGAAAGGAGTACGCACCTACCGCGCAGATCAAGACAAGGTTATAGCGTTGAAGTTTTGTGACTTCAACCTAGGGGACTGTAAAGCTTACAACATGCTTGCCCCGTATAAGTACTTGACGAGAACTAAGGGCAAGAATTTTAAGCTCATCCCTCAACAATGGACGATGAACCTCGCGCAATCTACTTTGCTCAATGTTATGAAAATACCGCACTTCAACAGACACCAGGAGGTGAATGCTTGTGTAAAATTGTTGCTATCAAGTTACCACGGAGGATACCTGTGGTTAGATCGTCGCATAACTGTTGATCTGACGCTGATCAATAGGATCACCGGGCTTAGCATGCAGGGCCCTGATCCCCATGAATACTATCCTGGAAATACCGCAGACCGCGCTCTTGCCCAGAAGATCAAAGAAGCCTATGGAGATGTTGAGAAAGGCGTGAGAGGATACAGGTAGCTTCTATTTAAAGTGGCACAATGCGCCTCGCATTCCAACTGATCATAGGGAAGTTGGTACGCAATAATCGACCAACACAAGTATATGGCTTTGTAGTTGACCTCGCAGGAAAGTGTGCAGAGGGACTACAGATGAACTGGGCAAAGTACCTGGTGAATCAACTGGAGATTGACTATAGATAAGCCCAGGATTAGGGGCATGAATTCCATTTTAGCTGGCTCCTGATATTAATCACTTTTGTTGCATGGGAGCTACCAAAAGGTGCAACCTTCCCGGACCTTGATTCCTTTGAGCCACTAGTTGCGAAGTTTAGTACATTCTGGTACTCGAACGACATGAGAAATCAATGGCAATCGAATATCGTTTTCCATGCATACTATAACCAACTGAAAGAATCCATAAGGAGTGAACCTCGCATAACCCCGAACACTTTACAGAGATTCCGACCTCTGATAAAGTTCAGCGCGGACCACCACTTTATATACCTAACCCCACATGCTGATGAGCACCAGGAACAACTTCAGTCCTATTATAAGTTGACAAAAGAAGACCTGGAAGAGATCACCAAGGAATGGTCAGCGGACCTTCTTGTTTTAGCAAACCCCGTAGAAATGTCCGACATCGACAGCCCCGAAACTGCGCAGGATACACCTAGGCCCAGTAAGACAAAGAAAGCAAAGACGACGAAGAAGACTGAAGAAATCCAGGATGTTGACAACCTATCTGTAAGGACAACTTCCATTACACCACATAAGAAGGTGATGATGAAGAAGGTACAGAAACTGAACAACAGAAAGTCAAAGTACCGCCACCTAGGGTCGAAGAAGACTCATCGAAGAAAAGGAAGGTCTCACCTCTTAAATCTTCCTCCAGAAAGAAACCAAGAAGCCCTGTAACCAAGATGTGAACTTCCCTCACATTGGATGACTTTGATTTCATTGTTGCAATGGTCAATGATGCTTCAAAAGAAATCATAGAGAAGCAGGAGGCAAAGAAGGAAAAAATGTATAGCCAAATTGAGATCGCGCTCCAAGGAGTACAACAAGCACTCCAGTCTAGCTGAGCAATATCTACTACACCTCTGCCGGAAGGAATAATAGAAGTGGGAGATGAATCAGTTCAGCTCCGCAAGATTGCTGATGTAGTCGAAGTACGCCTTCAACATGCTCAGGAAGAAAAAGAGCAGGCTACCCAGGCCCTAAAGAAAGAACAGGAGGAAATTATTGAACAACGCCAAGTCGTGCAACAAGAGAAGAATGATCTCCAAGAAAAATTTGAAGAAGACAGAGCGAAGATCCAAAAAGAGAAAGAGTAGTTACTCGCAAAGCACATAGGAATTAAAGAATCAGTCAACAGAGCATTTCACTCTGTGACCGGCTTAGAGAAGAAGGTCTAAGAGCCCATAGAGCGCTAAGTGATGAAGCTAGATGAAGTTATTCAACAACTTCAACAAAGGGTCGTGGAATTAGAGCTTCAGGCCATACCACAGACTCCACAAGAAGTGTGTGACCAACGAGAATTGAATGCTCAGAGCGTCGTCGAGAGGATTAAAAAACTTGTTGCAGAATGTAAACAACTAAGTAGCAGAAGCACGCAGATATATGAACAACTATCTGAAGACCCAGAGTTGAAGAAACTGGAGTCCCAACTCCAGGAAGCAAAGTAGCGTGCAGATACAGTATAGGCACAGCTCAAGCTCCTATCACCCATCGAGAGGATGAAGAGATCCCAAGAATAGCACAATGCCCAACAACTCATTCTTACCACGCAGAATAGAGTAATGGAAGTCACCCAGAAACTCCAGCCGAGCCAGGAGGCGGCCTACCTACTGTTTGAAGAAATTGAAGGTCAAGGAACACTACTAGAATAAGTAGTTGTTACAGTCGAGCAACAACTGGAAGGACCTATCAGCGAAGCGATTGTTCAAGAATTTGTTGAGCAATAAGCAGTAGCACAGAGACAAGTCGAAGCAGCTCGAGCCAAGCTCAAGACCTTTGAAGCAAACTTACCCAGACCTGAGTGACTCGGGACGAGTCACAGGTGAGTGTTGGGGGCCTGTTGGCCCTTGACCAAGTTTTGAGGAACACTTGGTCATATTTGACTGTTTTTGGGACTTCGACAACTTGTCAAAGAGGGAGCGCAACACGGAGCAAAAATCATGGAAGCTAGACCCCTTTTTGGGTCCTTTTTGGGTTTTTGGGAATAATGTAATGGGATTGGGATGTTGGCCCATGTGTTTACCCATGTTTAGGTCTATTTTGTATGTATATATAGATGTCTAGGCCATATAGAGGAGTAGTGGATGATATATCTATGTTATGTAGGATAAGTGACAAGGGTTGAATCTGTGTGATCAAGGCTTTGTGCATTTTGTGTAAGACTTGCAAAGCCGAGTGCAAGTCACTGTGAGAGACTGTAGAAGGATTTGTGTTGTAGTGCAAGGAAGAAGGATATAGTGAGCTTTGCAAATCTTCTGTCCTATGGGAAGAGGGATTCGAATGGCTCTGTGTTGTAACCTAAGTAACTGAAGCTAATAAAGAAGAAGACTTTGTGGACGTAGCCCCAGGGTGGGGGTGAACCATGGTAAATATGTGTGTTATGCTCTGTGCCTCGACCTGATGTGTTTGTCTCTTCCTTTGCTAAGTTCTTTGATGTGTTTAGATAGATCTATTTATGCTTTGTTCTTATGATATATGAATGAATGTTAGATCTGGTATGTAAGATGCTTAATGCTTGATCTGCCAAATCTAATCTATCTTGTTGTGGCTAAATGTTGAATTATCTTAGATCTAAGTACATACTGCGATGCTCTGTGCTATCTGCGAAGTATCATGAGGGTTGAATATTGATGAGTAATCTATGCTAGGTGATTTCTAAGTGTTATAATCACAGATCTGTGTCCCAACTAAGGTTGCAGATACATGAGTCTTTCAACCACCCTCGCCTTTACCTCGGGTGAGACTTCATCTACTTCGCAGGTGTTGCCAAAAGGGCCGGTAGTTAGGGTTTTGTTGGTACACTGTTGTAGCGTTGAACCCTAGGTCTGCCCCTGTGCCAACAAAATCCATCATCCATCAAACCCTAGCCTCCAAGATGACATCAATAGATAGTGGGTGACGCCCCAAGCCTCCAAGGCTACATCCAAGTGGAAGAGGGGTGGAATCTCATCCTCTAATGATGCTAAGGTTCCTCCAAAGGAAACATCCTCATTCTCAAAGTGCAATGGTCATCATCAATGGTCTTCCACATGTGGGGCATGGCATCCATCTTGTGGGATTTCAAGCCCCTATGAAGGTCCAAGTGGCATAGTTCCTTCATGAATAGCTTTCACCGGGTAAGGTTCTGTAAAGACAAATAGGTACACCCTCCAAGGGTCCACAAGTTATATTAAACATTCCAAGTAAGCCACATTTAATACAAGAACCACCCAAACAAGTTCATTAAATCCCCCCTTTTCAAATTAAACAAATTCTCAAAGACCTTATAAACTTTGCAAAATTTAGGTATGGGAGGGGTGTCATGGTGCCCTATTGGGTAGGCCAATCCCCAAGTCAAGGAATGTTTCCCAAGAAGACCCTATCTAGACCATGTGATGAGTATGAGGTGGATTGGGGAAGGACACTTTGACATAGGGTTCTTGATATATCAAGGATTCATATTGTCTCATTTATGGGTGCCTTTATGGAGGGTGTGTTGCATCCTTGAGTTTCCCTTTTTTAACAATGCAACCTTTTTCCAAGCCCTTTATTTTCCTTTTTATTAAGTCCGAACATTGAGTATTATGTGAAATGGAAAGAAAAAAAAGCACTGCAATTCCACTTGAAGTTAGAATACATTGAGTGCCATATGCACTAGAAATTAAAGAACATTGCAATGCATTCCCCCATCAAGCGAGACATCATTTATTCATTTTTTTATTTAAAATTCCTTTATTCATTCAAAGAAGCGTTTCATGGATTTCGGGATTTTAGGGAGAGAATTTATGTATGATGTCATCTACAACACATCTGGGCCTTTATCCCCTTCTTCCCATGAAATGAGGTACAAACCCTTATTGTGGTCAATACACCCAAAAACCCAAAAGATGAGGAAACAAAGGGGAAGAAGTGTGGAAAGTGGTAAGTATGAGTGAGGGATGGTACGATGACCCTTCAAGGAAACCCCCAAGTAGCAACCATTTTCCCGAGGGAGTTCCACTTACTAGGGTACCATGTCAACCACCAAGGTGAAATTAGGAAAACGATATAATTTCCAAGAAAACATTCCATAATAAAAAAGGACTCTTTGCAACATGCTCAAATGATTCAAATATTAAAATGACACATACCATGAAACTGCAATTGTACCTCGCGAAGCAAGACTTGTCGTCCTCTCAGAGCCAAATTGGTGTGGTGGATGTTGCTCTGTTGTTGGTGATGAGTGGTGGTGTAAGGAGGGGATCTATCTGCCAAATGTGGGCTTTGTTGTTCAATTTGACCCTCAACATGCCATATCTGCTACCTGTGGGCCTTGAGACATGGTCTCCTTCATTACTCCTAGGCTGGGGGGTAGCATATGACTCCTACATGAGGACATGTTCTCGTCGTAGAGCACATGAGAACCTCAACATCTCCTAGTATGACTTGTGCCTACACAAACTCAAACAAATAGTTGAAATTGGAGGGGTGGTGTAACTCACCCCCTATTCATATGGAAAAAATGATAACTATGAAAATCTAGAGAAAAACTTTGAAAAAAAAAAACTTCTGATATTTTTATTCTAACATATCAATATGAGTATGAAAATCATATAAATGCAACATAGTAAGATGCAAGGAATCAGGAAAGACAATATGTAAATCCGAAATATGTATGCAAATCCAAGCAAGATGCAACTACACTAACATGATATGCATGATGCAATATATATAAATGAGATGCAATATGCAAATGCCTAACCTAGCTAATCTAATCTATGTTAGTTCAAATTCTAGTTATAATCATATAACCAATAAAACCATCCTAGCATTGTACCAGAAAATATACCCGTGTGCTTCATCATAAACCAGAATAAAGATAAATCAAGAACATAAAGAACACGAGTTAGAGCAACCATTGTATCATACATAATCATTAAATATAACCCATGGAGGTGGGAGGGAGGGACACGATTATTCCAAGTCACATTTCCACACGAATGTTCAATCCACCTCTGAATAGGGTTTTGATCAGATGAAGACTCGTGAGACCAAATCAGAGACCCCGAAGTTTGACTACCTTGGTCCTCATCACTCCCAAAAGCCTGAGAAGAGATGAACACGAATCTAGAAGATGACTGATAATTACTCAAGGGGAGGCTGAAAGAACAAGATGTCAAATTTCTTCTTAAAGCATCCAACCTGCCCTTGAATTCTAAGAAAAAACAATTCCTCAGAGACAACTTGGGACGAGGAACATTTTTCATAGTTGCATCCTCAGTGACATATAAATATAAAGGAAAATAAAGATGTTGGAAAGTCTCATCACAAAAATCTCGCTTCGAGCAAATCATGACCTCATCTTCATCAAGGTCAGAGCATACAGGCGGTTGAAAATCCTCTTCTTAGAATAAATCCAAGTGCTCAAAAGGATATGTATTAAACCCCCCAGGATATGATCATAAATCATTATGAGAATATTGCATTAAGTCATCCTTGGGTGGTTGGAACAAATATGTAATCATGTCATCGTCTTGCTACCAAACATCAAAATCAATAGCGATCACATATGGTTTTTGTAAAGGAAACAATTGAAAACGACCTTCGATATTGTAAATGAGATCTCCATCATGATCAATCACATCCCATTTATGTCTCCCAACATGTATAAACTCATCAATATTATCAATCATGTCATCACCTTTATCATAACATGAAGGGTTTAGTGCATCCAAGGGCTCCTCTAACACCTCTTCACTTTCCAAATCATGAAATGGATCAATATCAAAGACCTGGAAAGGAGGGATGGAAGCTTGGATTACTTCATCAAATAGAGGAGTAAACACCAACACTTTGTCTTCATGAGGAGCCTCTTCTTTGACATCAAAATATTCTTCAGTCAAGTCTTTGTTATCTTCAATAGAATCATGAGGTAATTCATGTTCCTCTTCAAGAGATTGGTAAACTCTTCATGAATCTCCTCTTCAACTTGGTCTTGAACACAATGCACTTTCCTGGGATATTATACAATCTTAGTGGTGAGCCCTTCATCCTAAAGGACTATTGTGATATTTTGAAGGACATCTTCATATGTCTGATAATATGGGTGCCAATACTCAATAAATATGCTAATGAGATCTATGAGTGAATATATTCCCTTTGGTTTGCAACAATCTTTGACCCAGTCTTGTACTTCCAAGGGCAAGCAAGATATAAATAGTTTTATTCAGATTTCCTAGTGATGTGGTTTTACTTCCAATAGGTACTTAAATAACTATACAATATGAATGACAACATAACCCTCAAACTTTGGATAGTCTTCGAACCATCTTGTATCAACATCAAACTCATTTGGGTATCCTGGAATGTTGTAAAAATCAATAGAAGGATATATTTCATGATAATATGAGGTTTCCATAGTTCCATCACTTGAGAATTCACAATATCATGATGTTGAGAGTAGGATGACACCTTGGAATATGTTAGTGAAGTCACTAGATGACCCCTCTAGGATCATCAAAAGAAGGTGAGGGAACTGCCCTCAGTGGATTCGTTAGGTAAACTTGAGAGATAAATGATTTGGGGAAATTTTACCAAAGATATTTCGTTGAGGAGAATGACTCAATCCTCCCTAGGCTGATGCCAAAATGTTCTCGCAGGATTTGTAGTTGTGAAAATCCCAACACAAGATCCCCAAATATTACGTAACTACAAAATATCCTACCATTGTCACCTTAGTAATAACTTCCCACATTTTATTCATGGAGGAGGTCCACCACAAGGGAGGCTTCCCCGATGACCTCAAGGAATCAAAGTAGCAAGTAAAGTATCCAAGCCTACTACCCCCTCTCTTGATACCTAAAGAAAGGGCTAGGTCAAGGAAAACTAAGAGGTAAGAAAATGTTTGTGTACCTACCCAAAACAAGAACAACTTATATCATATATGCGATAATTTCCAAGTACAAACATGCAATTAATACCTCATGAGATACTAGACAACGGATTTTTTTTATGGTTGGTACAAATTTGCAGCAGTACACCAGTCTTATGACAAAAATATAAATTTGTAACAACAACAATAAAAAGAGCTTAGAATTTCAACAATTGACCAAGAAAACTAAGCATGCATCACATATAACATTACCCAATTTCTTAGGAGAAATTATGAGTAAGTTAAACCACCTTTGCAAGAGAGTATGCAACAAATAAAGGTGTATTAAGATGGTTGTAGCAAACTTTTGCAACAACAACAAGTTTACTAGAGATTTAGTGAGTGTTAGTGTTAGCAAAATTAGTAGAAAGTTGAGAGAATAGAAAGATAGTGTTTGTTGATCAATTTCACCAATGGAAAGATGTAAGATGCGTGTCTTTGAGGGATATGGAGTCTTTATAACAACAATACACAATAATACTTGAATATTGAGATATATAAGATTAAGAGGTAGGGCTTAAACTCTAAGGCCCTAGCACATTATGGCCTTAGGGTTTAATCCTTAAAGAGAAGAATTGCTAGAGTGCAAACACTTTTGGGCTCTAGCAACCTTTTCTCCCTTCTTAATACTGTAACTAAGTCAAGAAATCAAGTGTCTAGGGATAAAATTCTAAAGTGATAGCAATTTAGGGCTTTAGGATGTTAACCCTAGCAAGGAATTTCACCAATTTTGAACAAGAATAACCTTGTGAGAGGAAGAAACACTTATGCTCATCTATTAGGGTTTCACCAAGTAAGATGTCTAGCATAAAAAGGAGAAATTACCATGAAGCATTGATAGCACAAAGATAAAATTGCATAAATTTCACTTACTTCACCAAGATAGCATGAGATAAAACCCTGATTGAAGAAATTCCATCCAAAAATCAGTAAAAGAATCCACAAATTGATCCTCCAAGAAAGTTGCATAAGTGTAGAAGAGAGAGATAGTCAAGTAGGGAAAAAATTTCAGACTTGTTCTCACAAATTGTGAGTAAGGAAATGATGAAAAATGAAACTGAGATGGTCCTCTATTTATATGAGGCCATCTAAACCAATTTGTCCGCTTAAAAAAGTAAAAAAAAAATTAGAAGAGGGTCGTGATGGGTCTCAGGAATAGCAACATTGATTTATTGTACCCTTGGTCTCCTACTTTACTTGTCAACCCAGGGTTCATATAAACTTAAGATGTTCCATGCATTGCATGTGTAGTATACAATTGATCCAGATTATTTTCGGAACGAAATGAAAGTAGAGATATTACAATGAAATACGCACAAAAATTTCTAGAAACAGAGAAATACAACAATACATGATTTCTATTAATGAAAGAAATGTACAGAGACTATAAAAATACAGAGTGCAAGATTCGTTAAAATGGTGACAACTTTATCTTTGAGAAGAGATGTGACAGCTACGCTCATTCGCCAGAAGATGATTACAATGAGGCTCTGAAGTCCTTTTTATGATAAAAATGAATTCAAAAACCCTAGACATCCAAAAACCTAACCCTAGGAGATGAAGCACCAAAAGTCATGTGGGCCCCGTTGGGGTAAGTTGGTACATTAACTTCCTGGGGTCGTAATTTTTTCATACAATATTTGTTTTAGGCATGTGATAGCATGTTGGAAAGGTCTTTTCGAAAAATAAATATTATTCCATCAAACTCTAACTTTGTCAACAATTTGACTGTGGCAATCCCAAAAAATGTTGTTTAGAGCCCCAAAACTGCCCTGGAAGTACATAACGATGTACTGACATGAAAAATTCCAAAATAAGACAGTTGGAATAGGTGGGTGGTCACCAATATCCACATGGATGTTGTGTAGGGATTCAGGACAACCCTGTAAGTGCAGAACCCACAATTACAAAGAAATGTCCCCATTATAGAGAAACGTGTTGAACTGAAAACTGTCAAGATGAGCCAGTTGGAATTTGGAACAGGTAGGTGGCCACCAATAGCCACCTGGATCAATAATTGTAGGTATAAAAGGTTTTAAAATGATCAAAGGCTGAAAATGTGCAGGAAATCAAGTGATAGAAAGCAACTTTGAATTAATTTCTTGAAGGAAACACACCAATATGAAAGTACAACCAATCCAAAGTGCATGAAAATAACTTATTCTACTGCATTAAAGAGTATTGAATCAGGAACGTTAAACTCAAGAAAAAATATGAATCCAATATGATATTAGGACAGAGAACTGTGATATAAGTAAAGCGCTAAATTATGACAGGAAAACTGTAATGGAAATAAAGCTACATTGATGCATGAATAAAGAAATATAACCCCTTGATCATTATCAATCTAAATTTACTTTTATTGTTTATTGATGCTTTTACGAAAAGAATATTAAGCTAAGTCAAAATATAAATCTAAAATAGTCCTATAGGATATTTCTACAGGAACTGTGAATTTCTACAGGATCTGCACAATTTCTACAAGATACTCTTACAGGAAGCAAAATGAAGTCTAAAAAGGTAGTGCAAGTCTTTAAAAGCATTGAAAAAGCTAGATTATAAATGAATGAAATGAATCTATGGTTCTTATCCTTGGGAGGCACCTAGGAGTTCTCCAAAAGGTTATTGAACATTTCTAAATAATGTTGCTACAACTGGTCAGTTAGCCAAAATCTTAACAGAAACAAAAATTGATCATGCAAAGCTAAATCTGACTTCAATAGAGAATGAAACACTATCTACGCACTAACCAATATGCATGAAAAATATAGAAATAGTAAAAAGGATCCTTGAACTCTCTTGGATGGGCCCTACCCAAGAAGTACAAGGAACCTGAAAGAAAATTTAATGGACTGAAGACAAAACCATTTTATTTCATAAATATCAATAGTATATCAGGAACATCAAAGTTTTTAGTCTTCAACAAAAATTCTTGCAGAACATCTCCATACAATGCCTCTCAAAAAATTCTCCATATCCTCTCTCTTAGACTAGAGGCCTATATATAACTAGAGAGTTCGACCTCCCTTCCTAAATCAAGGAGAGTGATGAGTAAATGAGGGATCTTAGCTCTTTACATCTGTATTTTCAAACTGTTGTTGATTAGCAATGGTCATAAATGCACAAGGAGCGCTCTTGGAGGTAGGTATAGACAATTTCCCTTGATCTTTGGATGGCAGCGCACTCGGTGAGACAAAATCCCCTATTTCTAGGAGGTTGGTGCCCTTGACTCTTACAGTTCAACCTGGTTGGTAGAACACATGTCTTTTGCAAAAAACATTAGCGCAAAAGGGTATATTATACATAAAAATCCACCTCAATCATACATTCATTAAGAAACACACAAAATACCCATGACTGACTATTAAATATGGTTAAAAACAAACATTAAGTCATTTTGTGGTGGAAAAATATGTCAAAGATGAGCCTTTAAAATGGACAATAATGAGGCTCATCATGGCTTGCGTGGGGGTGCCACACCCAAAAAGAGGATTAAAATATTCTAATTAATTGTTGAGTTTAGAAGGGGTTCCTAAACTCACTCATAAGACTCCTATAAAAGGAGAGGAGAGATTGTGACAAAACTCATTGTGTCATTATGGAGTTAGCATAAGTGAGAGTTCACTTGTTCTAGGAGCTTGTAAATTTCGGTACGTGAAATTTTTCAATGGTGACAAATTTGGCCTAGGGTTTCAAGGATGATTTTTTGTTTTTGGTTCAGCCAAGGAAGGCTTCTTTTCTAGCCAAGGGAGGGCACACATGTGAGGAAGAGGAGGAGAAGCAGTTGCACGTGTGAGGAAGGTACAACCACACATGTGAGAGAGAAAACTCTCAAGTGTGAGAAAAATGGTATGGACAGTCCATACAATCCATACAATCACATGTATGGGAGAGGTAGAACAATCTACACATGTGATTTTTTGGGCAGAGGAAAATCTGTACAGGTTGACATCAGCAGTTCGTATGGTCGACGCCAGTAGGACGTACAGGTGGATGCAACAGATTTGTGGGTAGAGGAATTTTTTGGGATTTGTTGAGGTTTGGTTTTATTGATTTTTTTGGTTTTGGAGGACAATGTTGTCCACAGTTTTGGTGTTATTGTGAAAGATGGGAAAGATAATTTTTTTCCCTCATAATTTCTGAATTTGACAAAGTTACAGAAAAAAAAATTGTGTCTCATGTGTGTTGATGATTCATCTATAATCTAATTATTTCCGTTGCTATATTTTCAATCAATAATTACAGTGTAAAATTGTTCAGTGATAACATATAGGGTTTAATGTTAGCTCACTAGGAAGCAATTTTTAGATATGAAATTAGTTAATTAGAGTTGCATGTGAAAATTGACACTTAGTCTAGCCTTGTTCACACATCCTAAGTTATGCATGTTTCATCCTTATCCTTTGGAACGAGGTTTGAGGAGTTACTTGAGCCTTGAGTTGACTAGTGAAGACTAAGTACCCATGTGCCCTAGGGTTTTGACCCTCCATATTGGCCATCCACCTCATCATATACCTTATCCACTCATGCACACATCCCTAGGTGGTGTTCTCCACTATGAGGACATACTCCTTGCATAACCTTGTTCACACCTTGCACATATGTGAAGTGACTAGTGATAGTTTGACTTGGTCAAAGGGTGTCCATTTTCAATCATTTTGAGGGGATCTAATGGATTTGATGAAGACCCATTTGAACAAGTGTCTAGGTCACACTTTCTAGGGTGAGATATTTGGGGTTGACTTGGTTAAGGTGGACACAAGTGCACAATATTCAAGGGCACACTTCTTTCTCTTTAAGGGTACATGAATGTAAAATATTTTAATGAGATGGAGGTTATTAAGTGGACAAAGGCACTCCTTCCTAGGGTGCACAAGCTAAAGGGAACTATTTTATACTATTCATGGATAAAGACTTCTAGAAGGAGCTAAATAATGGAGACACATGGCATATCTAGAAGAGTGCCCTCCTTTTTTAGCTTTACACATGGAAAACTACTCATCTACTTGGAGATTCACCCTATTCATTTGACTAAGAAATAATATTATTATTTGAAGGTGATTATGAAGCTTGTACACTTGGAATCCATGCACACATCTAGGAGAGCACCCTACCTCATTGAGCTAGTAATTTCCATTATTTTATTGAGGTAGTTATCTCTTGGAGAGTGCCTTGCACATGAGGTGGACAAATGACACTCAAATTTTACCTTTTCCTGAGCTAGATGATGGAGGAACGTGACATGTGAGACTCTACTAATATAGAACATTGTATATAATTGTTTTCTATGGACATTTTGATCTAATTCACCCACTTAGGTTGTTGATGTAAATATTTTAATATTTTCTAAAGGAAAATAACATTTTGTTGTACAAAAGAGTTGAGATAAAACCTATATAAAGGCTTTCTCTTTCCATTTTGTGCTTCAGAAATTTTGGAATGGAAGAACTTGTGAGCAAGTTGATCCAAGCTTATGGAGTAAGGTAAAATTATTTGTTTGATGTTGTAGTTTTATGCTTGTATAATATATTATGTGTGCCAATGTTCTAGGCACACCTCTAGTATACTTGTGATTTCAGGTTAAAAGTGTCAAATCTAAATCTAGGAGTACTTTGTCTTGAAGAGGAGGAGTCAAAGACATATATATCCATTGTGGGAAAAATATTGCCCCTTGTCTTTGAGAGAAGATGTTTTATATTCCTATACCTCCTATGGTGAGTGAATGCTTAACAACTACTATGGTTTAGTTTGGTTGAGGAGCTCTGATTGTGAGTTCCTTCCCTTCTTGTTAGAAAAACAGGACCAAAGAGCAATAAAATAAAAAAAATGCAGAAACAAAACACAGAAGACACACAATACAAGAGAGACACAGATTTACGTGGTTCACCCAGTGTGGGCTATGTCCACCAGAGAAATTGCCAGGTCCTTTCTTTATTGTTATCCAACAAATGAAGGGATACAACCTACAACAAAACCCGTTGTAACTTCCTCTTCTTTATCTCACAGTCTCCTCTCTCAGAATACAATATTCACCACCATCCATAGCCGTGATACATTTCCCTCATAAAAGAGGGTTGCCTTATAGGGAAAAAAACCCTAACATAATCTCTACCATTAGATCTGCGACCTTATAATGAACGGTCCAAATTTACAATGAAATTACAATATACTTTTACAAGGCAATTTTTGCTTTAAGGGCTTCGCCCCCGAACCCCCGCTGGGGGCCCTCTTTCCCCCAGACCCCCCAGCCGGGGGGATAGCCCCCTCAGACCCCGTAGAGGGGGTACCCCCCCTCTACACTCTCCCGCGTGGAAGAGTGTACATACTTCTGGGGTGTAAATACTTCATGGGGTGTAAACACGGCTGAAAATAAAAGACTTATAAATCAGGAAGATAATCAGGCTCCACAACCAACAATCTCCCACTTGGAGACTGATCTCAACAACTCCACCGCTACTGTATATGCTGGACTCTAAACCTTCTTGGACCTGGCAAATTTCTCATTTTCATCTTCATTCTTGAAGACCAACTGAAACTGAGAAAGAACTCAGTTTCTCCCTGGTTACTCCCTTTGTTAACATGTTTGCAGGATTCTGGCTAGCGTGTATCTTTTCCAGCTTCAATTGTCCATCTTCCAAGGTGGATCGTATGAAGTGGTACCTCAACTATATATGCTTAGTCTTCGAATGGAAGGATGAGTTCTTTGCAAGGTGAATGGCACTCTAACTGTCATCGTACAACTTGTTGTTCTCCTTCTTCTTTCCTAATTCCTCCATAAACCTTTGTAAACAAATCATCTCTTTACTAGCCTCTGTAGCAGCAACATACTCTGCCTCTGTTGTTGAAAGTGAAACAACCTTTTGCAGTTTTGAAATCCAACTTACTGTTGTTCCACCTATAGTAAAAACATA